>JANHZT010006015.1:154584-167822 GCA_032468215.1 Stegonotus admiraltiensis | reverse complement strand
GAGCATTGAGGAGAGGCTCCTCCACTTCGCTCTCTCCACTGGAAGGAGCCTCTGGAGGTTCTGAAGGCCCTGGCTGACTTTCTGCCTCTGGCATCACATTCTCTTCGGCCTCCTCGCTGTCCGATGCAAGCGCTGGCTGCGCAGGCTGCTGGCACGACACCACACCAGCCTCCTCGTCGGGATCAGCCACAATCCGCGCAGGCTGCTGGCGGGCCACAACATTGTCCATGATGCTTCCTACCACTAAGTTTTGTTTGCCTTAAAAAGATTGTATGTCTTGTTGCAGGTGCTATAGTTCCCTGTCAGCAGACCATATTTCTGGGGAACCCTGCAGTATAAGTGTGTCAGTCACTTGTTTAGTAGACTGCTAGAGAGTGTAGGAAGGTATTTGCTTTCCTGCTGCTCATGACATTTGGACATCTGAAGCATGGTGGATGGGAAGAAAGGGAAAATCTTTTATTATATGTGCTGATACCTAGTAATGTTTAAGGTCATATAAAGAAAATAAGCCACCAAAAGACTAGAGAGGTGGGAAGAAGCTTCAGAGTTGAGCAAGAAGAGAAGGTGAAAAAGTTGGGTACGTATCATATTATGGAACCGTATCTTACTATAGTTGCAAAGCAAATGTGCAAAAATATTTAGATGGTGTAAAGAAAGGAATTTTTCCAGTATAATTGAAAATTGGTTGGCAATATTTAAACTTGGGAAATTAATGATTTGTGACCTGTAAAACTGAAACTGAGTTGATTGAAACAAGGCAGATCCTTTTGTAATATTGAAACTAATTTAAAATGTGTCTTGTAAACTTTAATTATAAAGATTGAATGACTAACATTTTGTTAAAGTGACAAGAACAATTCTATTATTCTCAATTATCTAACGTTGGTAATTTGGAATTCCAGCACTAGATATATATATTTTCTTATACCATTTCATTACACTGTTAATGAACTGTTTTCCTTTGAAATAATTTATTAAATAATTTATTAAATTTGTTAAATAACCCCTTACCGTAACATTTCTAATGGATTGGTCTCATGTACTTGATTGCCACATCTTGGGCAATCATTGCTGTCTTCAAAGTGTTGCACAATACAACTCTTGCAGACTGCAAAATCAGATAAGATGTGTTTTAGGAAAATATGTAAATAATAACTGCAAATTACTAATTTTTTTTAAGGAAGTCTGATATCCCAAGATCTACTAGAAATATATCCTGATTTTCCACATGTTATTTGATAACCCAAATACTTGAGCTTGGAGATTCAAGACCATTCTGGCAATGAAGTTTTAAAGTATTGGAGATTGTCAAATCAAGTTATGAAAGAATTATGCCCGATTTAGCACTGTACAGTTTATGTGATTATTATGTCTATTTTTATAGAATTAAATATTGTCTCTCATGCTTTCATCTAATATCCTTGGAGGAGAAGGAGGTACTCTGGACACATGTATGTCTTGCAATGGCTGTTGTTAATATGTGAGGGAGAGATATTTTTCTAAATACTTGCAAATGTACTCTTTTCATTTACCGTATGTCTCCCACATTCTCTTTTCTGCTGAAAGTACTCTGATTCCTAGAACATCTGATCCAGGCAGATACTCTATGTCTCTTGCTGTCATATATGTTTGTTCTACTGGTTGAAGTACCAGGCTACAAACCAGGTATGAAAACCATGACAGCCAGCTGTGGTGACTTTGGGCCAACTCTCAGCCCAATCCACCCCACAGCACTGTTGTGTGGGGAAAATAAGAAGAGTAAGCAGCATTATGTATGTTCACTGCTTTGAGTTACTTATAAAGTAATAAAGATGGGATAAAACTATAATAAACAACAAAACAAATAAATAAATGTAAGATAAAAATAAATAAAACAAAACTATGGTCCTACTATTAAAACTCCCTTCATGGTTTCCAACTCCTTACTATTAATTAATAATTCAAGCATATCTTGTAGGTGACAGGCAATGTATACTGAAATATGTTCTAGTACAGGGGTCTCCAACCTTGGCAACTTTAAGCCTGGTGGACTTCAACTCCCAGAATTCCCGAGCCAGCTTTACTGGGAGTTGAAGTCCTCCAAGCTTAAAGTTGTCAAGGTTGCAGACCCCTGTTCTAGTAAATATTAAACATCAATGGCTTCTAAACCATGAGCCTTAATCTTAGAACTGCAAAAGCATTAATGAGCATTAATTAAAATAGGGGGGGAAAGGATGTCTCACAAATCCCTACTTACAAGTATGGAGGCACTCGGTGACGGTAGTTGGCTTGATCAAATACCCTTTACAGATGCAGCAGGTGATATATGGGTTGAAATCTTTCACAGAGTGCTTTCTCTGAGTAGCCATTTGTGGTACTAGGAGGCAGAATAAAGTGATCAGACTTGAGACGTGGATTTGGAAGGCAAAAGATTTGGGATCACCGGAGCTGAGGTGCTGCTGGCTGCAGCTGGGCGTCTCCCAGCATTGGAGCAGGATCTAGATTCTCAAGGGGTGACAATGCTAAACCCCATTTTCTTTTTAGAGTTAGACATCTTTCAGCCCTGAAACAAACAAGCCAAGGAAACAAATAAATTCCAGGAAATGACAGACACATATCAGGGAGGAATTGGTTATGCTTCCCCCCACCCCTTCCCCAACCTTTTCCTGCTCATTAAAACAAGAAGAATGTTGCCTGCAAGAGTTTGTAGTAAAAGGTGGAGGAAAAATTGGAAAAAATAACATAGAGGCAAGCCCACATTGCAGTCTTGCTTACCTCTTTCCTTACCCCCAGACTGCTGAAAACCACAGCAGTAAAAGGAGAGGAGTTTGCACAAGATCCTGAAGGGAGAAGTTATATGTTCCCTTCTTGAGCCATCCATAAGTAGCTCCTATGGGGGAGTTCATATCTTCCACAGTCACTTATGGTACAAAACTCTGAACCAGGAATGTGACCGGGCTCCTACCTAGCAGTTATCGCCAGTTTCAGTAGGGGAAGAAGAGGGCATGCAACCTGTCCCCTTCTGAGCCTTCTTTGGCAGAGAGGCAGCCTACCCAAACCAAGCCTCAGCAGAACAGGCCTGTTTCCATCCCCTTAATTTCAGGGTTCTTTCAACTCCATCCACCAGTCCTGAATGTACATAGTGATAAACGAATGTTGAGTATGTAGACTCAGACCACCAGAGGTTGCCTTTCAGCTGCTATTATTTCTCACCCTGGCAAGGTCAGCTGGGACATATGGGAGTTGCTGTAACGTATGGGAAGACCACCTAATTGGGAACTGTGACTCAATAAAATACTTTCCAAGTTCTTGGAAAGTTGATCTGGCAAGGAGTTGGTAGAGGGAGAGGTCAACAAAAATGCATATCAAAACATAAGTAGGGTTTTAGATACATAGGAAATGCCACCAGGAATATGAAAGCTTTTTGTGTAAGCTTAATTTTATTTTTATTATGCTGTCATTAAGATGGGTAACAATGATAAATATGGCAGCATCTGAAGAATGGGAGCTGAATTAATTAGCAGCCCAAAACAGATTTGAGGCAACAAAATTGCCTTTAACATCTTAACTAATATATTAACAATGGCCTTAAATATATGCCATTATAATCCAGACACACAAGCCATGGCACAATGACAGTTACTCAGTCCTGGCCTCTTTGCTTCAGATTGCCCCTTTAAAAGGGTGTCCATTATCTGCAAAAGGGATGCAAATAATTCCATTTGTCATTCCAGTAAAAGATCTTCCTTATCCAGAAAGCAGCAAAAAAGCTAAGATAATTTGGACATAGAAAAAGAGTTGAAATAGATGAGAGTAATGGACAATTAAAGAGAGCAGCAAAGGAGGCAGGGTGCTTTTATAGGAAAGGAGACTGGTAGCTCTTCTGACAAACTAAGCAATCATTCCATAAATCAGCCCCAAATGCTTATTTAAAGATAATTATTTATATTTATATTTATTTATATGTTTTGTCAAGCATGTATTAGATAACAGATATAAGTATAAACATGCTTATTAATACATGAAATGGATACGAATAAAAGGGGACATTAGGACAGGGACGGTAGGCATGTTGGTGCTCTTATGCATGCCCCTTACAGCCGTCTTAGGAATGGGGTGAGGTCAACAGTAGACAGCCTAAGGTTAAAATTTTGGGGGTTTGAGGAATAAACCACAGAGTCAGGTAGTGTATATGTTTGTTCATTGAACAAATCAACCCACTATTCTCACTTGAGGCACAAATGACTAGGCTCAAATTATTCTACTTAGAACATATTATACAAAGGTCTCTGCACAATGCTCTAATAAGGGGAAAGGAGATGGAAGGAAAGAGAAGATGAGGAGGAGGATAGATTCACTACAGGCATCCTTGGGAGACTTGAAAGAACAGATTAGATCATCATGGAGAAAATCTATCCATGCAGTTGATAAGAGGTTAAAAAGGGCTTGATGGCATATCAATCAAACTTCTGTTAAACACAATTTTAATTGCTGAAAATCAACCGGTGACTAAACTATACATAATAATTATTCATTTGAAACAGAATTTCCCTTTTTTTCAGTATCTCAAAGTGATGCACATAGTATTCCCTCCTCCTATTTCCACCAACAACTTTGTTCGGTAGGCTGGTCTGAGAACACTGCTCCTCCTTAGGTTTACAATAATTCGCTATTAGGAAATTAAGGGAGGAGATTTTTTCTTTCATTTTAAGGAAGATAAGATTTTAATGTATATTTATACATTCCCCAAATCAAAGTTGAAATTATGCCACTTCTGATCAAAACATCTGGTTTTACCACAACAGTAATATGAAAACATTTTGTCCAGTAGGAATCATAGGTACAGTCATTCCACAAAATTGCCTACTCCTTATAGTTCCCTAGTTTTTATTTCTAATGTTATTTTTTTGGCAATAAAAATTAAAGCAACTATTAAGAATATTTTGCAAAAGCAGTTGCTGTGTAACTATAAAAACCAGACTTTTGGAAGATTACTTTCTTAGCTTTTTCAATTCTGGGCTGGAAATTGTCATTTTGTGGTAATGCATTTGATACAAATATTTGAAAGAAATGCTTCATAACATTCAGAGACTAGAGAAAGCAGCTTTGGAATTAGCTATGTGAGTCTGGCAAAAGACACAGCTGCTTTAATGATTCCAAGAAAGGTGCTTTGTTTATGCTCCTGTGGATTGCAAAGGACTTTTCTTAATACTCTGTACTTTCCTAATTGGGCTTTCTAAATATTTACTTTCAGTTAAAAAACAAAATATATCCAGTTACTTAGTTTTATAATCTAGCATAAACATAACTATATGTAACTGAAAAGATATACATATATTTATTACTTTTGAATACTAACTTTCTTCCTTTATAGAATTCAACATATAAGTGTATAGTGTAAACTTCTTACTAGTTATAAATCACCAAATGACTAGAGACATACAGATTAACTTTGGGAAGTTTTTTTCCTCCTGTTAGCTAGGGGTTAGCAAGAGGTCGAATCATGGTGAATGGAGACTTTACAAAAACTAGTTGAAATATAGAAGGGAACAAGGCAGGGATGTCCTTTATCCCCTTTATTATTTATTTTAGTGTTGGAACTATTAAATAGAGATATTAGACAGGCTAACAGAGCAAAAGTACTATAAATTAAAGTTAATTTAATTAAGTGCATTTGCCAAAATTTGGTATTGATTGTGCAAGACCCATTAGAGAACATTGAACATGTTTTGAAGAAGATTAAAATGTTTGGAGAAATGGCAGGTTTAAGAATAAATAAATCAAAGATGACAATACTAAGAACATAAAGGTGAAAGATTAGAAGAAACTGAAATTTAAAACTGGTTTTAAAGTCGTGAAAATGGACGTTGCTTACCTGAACGTCCCTTCTAGGTGCGCTGCTGGAGAATCCAAAGCGAGGTTATTCAACAGTCTGCTAGAATAACTGCTCAGTCTGCTAGTCAGAACTGAGTGTATGTGTCTTTAAGTTTCTTCAGGCATGCCCCCTTGCTCGTCTGAGCGTCAGTTTTTGTTCATGAAGAAACAGTTCAATGAGATGTGCGGAGACCCAAGAGTGGCCAGCAGCCGGACCGGGTGGGTTGGATTCTCCAGCAGCACGCCTAGAAGGAACATTCAGGTAAGCAACGACCGTTCTCCAGTGCGCTCCTTGGAGAATCCAAAGTGAGGGATATGCCCAAGCAAGTTCTAGACAGGGAGGGTGGAAGGCTGCTCACGCATGACTGAAGCAGAACACACCAATTGCAGGACTCGCTGCCCAAACGAGATATCCGCCGAGGCGAATGAGTTAACTTTAAAGTGGCGGATGAATGTAATCAATGAAGTCCATGTGGCTGCCTTGCAAATGTTAGAGACAGTGGCTTGAGTCGCCCAAGCTGCTGTGGTGGATGCGCTCTGTGTAGAGTGAGGCAAGATCCTACCGGAAACCGGTTTGTTCTGAAGCATGTACGCCTTGGAGATGCAGGTCTTCAGCCATCTCCTGATGGTGGATGAGAACACCTTCTGACCCATTGTCGCGGGTAGAAATGAAACGAACAGTGCTTCTGATTTACAGAAATGTTGAGTTCTCCAGATATATCTGTGTAAGGCTCTATGGACGTCTAAAGTGTGCCAATGGGCCTCCTGCGGGTGCCTCGGATCCGGGCAGAAGTCCAGGAGAACCAATTCCTGCTCACGATGGTAGAAGGTATTAACCTTGGGCAGGAAGGATGGGTCCAGTTGGAGAACCACCTGGTTGGGGTAGAAAATGCAGAGGTCTTCCTGATCAGACAGGGCGGCCAGCTCGGACACGCGGCGGGCTGAGGTAATTGCTACCAAAAAAGCTGTCTTCAAGATTAGGAGGCATAAGCTGATGGCTCCCAACGGCTCGAAGGGAGGCTGTGTAAGGATCTGAAGGACCAGAGGCAGGTCACAGGTTGGGTATCGGTGGAAAACCGGAGGGCTCAGGTTCACTGCTCCCCTCAGAAACCCCCAAATCCTTGCTTCATGCAACAGTGGAATATCATTCCTAGCTGACAGGACTATTGTCAAGGCCACCACCTGTTGATGGAGTGCGTTTGGGGCAAGACCCTTGTCCAGGCCATCTTGAAGAAAGTCTAGCACCTCAGAGATGGATGCAGAGGTAGGGTCCACATGGGATCAAGAGCAGCATGTACAGAATGAGGACCAGGTGGCGTTATAGATGCGGCACATAGATGGGCACCAGAATGCTTGAATCGTAGAGATTGCCTTTCCTGAGACGTTGTAACATCTTAGGAGGATCCTCTCAAGTGCCAGGCGGTCAACTGCAACCATTGAGGCTCTGGGTGCAGTATGACCCCCTGGCTGAGAGAGATCCTGTCCCCTGGAATTCGCCATGGAGTGGCGACAGACAGATTCAGAAGGTCCGCGTACCAGGCTTGGCGCGGCCAGTGTGAGGCGATCAGTAGGATGTCTGCCTTCTCGGCCAAGATCTTGTGGATGAGTCTCGGAATAAGTGGTATTGGGGAAAATGCATACAGCAACTTCAGAGGCCAGGGGATGGAGAGGGCATCGATCCCCTCTGCGCGGGGGCAAGGATACCATGCAAAGAAGCGAGGAAGCTGTGCATTGTCCAGGTGCGAAAAGGTCGAGGACCAGAGGGCCGAAGCGTTGGGACAGCTCACAGAAGATGTTCGGATGAAGACGCCACTCCGAGTGGTTGAGTTGCATCCTGCTCAACCAATCTGTGGTTACATTCGTCGTCCCAGAGATGTGCTGCGCCCGGAGAGAGAGAAGGTGAATCTCCGCCCAGGTCAGCAAGCAAGTTGCCTCGTCCATCAATGGTCTCAATCATGTGCCCCCTTCGCGGTTCACGTGCCATTGTAATCACGTTGTCCATCAGGATCAGCACATGGTGACCCACCACCGATGATTGAAATTGGTGCAGGACAAGACAAACCACATGGAGTTCCAGCCAGTGGATGTCGTTCTGGCACTCCGCCAGAGACCAACAGCCTTGAGTGACGTGGGAATGCATGTGGGCACCCCATCACACTGGCATCGGTCGTCACCGTCAGATGATGTGGTTCCTGGAAAATGCAGCCCTTCGTCAGGGCCGACGAGGTCCACCAGTGAAGGGATCGGCGAACCTCTGCCGGTAGTGTTGGAGCTGTCGGCCATGAAACCGTGCCCAAGGAACTATGGAGATGCATGAGATCATCTTCCCGAGCAGGCGAGACAGGAGCAAGAGAGGAATGGACTGGAGCGACAGGATTTGAGAGATCAATGACATGATGCTGAGGCAACGTTTCGGAGACAGACAGACTTGCCTCTTGACAGAGTCTATAATTGTGCCCAGATGAAGAATCCGGGTAGTGGGGCGCAAGTGGCTTTTCGGCAGGTTCAAGGAGAAGCCGTGTTGTCATAGGCATTGGCACACGATAGCCAGGTCTCACATGGCTTGAGCCTGTGTGAATGACACGATAAGAGCATCGTCCAAATAACAGAGGATCCTGATAGGAATCTGCCGAAGATGGGCAGCTACAGCCACCAGGATTTTTGTAAATGTCCTGGGGGCAGACAAAAGGCCAAAGGGCATAGCCCTGTATTGGAAATGACGATTGTTGTACGAGAAGCGGAGGAATCGACGCTGTGATGTTCGAATTGGGATGTGAAGATAGGCCTCTTTGAGGTCTATGGAGGTCATCCAATCCCCCTCTTGAATGCATCCCAAGATGGACTTGAGGGATTGCATCTTGAACTGATGGTAAAGTATAAATTTGTTCAATTCTTTGAGGTCTAGGATCCCTCTGCAGCCACCTGAATTTTTTGGAACAAGGAAAAAGATTGAATAGAAACCAGTCCCACGGTGTTCTGTGGGAACCAGCTCTATGGCACAAATCTTGAGAAGATGTTGTATTTCCGCCTCCATCAATCGATGTTTGGTTGGGTTGGACGACACTGGGCACTGGATGAACCTGGTGTGGGGGCAGGAGCGGAACTCCAAGGTCAAACCCAGCCGTACCGTCTGTACCCAGGCGTCCGTCGTTGTCGATTCCCATTGGGTGGTGAAGTGACAGAGGCGTCCGCCAATGGGAAAGTGATGGAGAGAGTCACTTGCCTCTCTGGAAGTATGGGTCCCCATACCTCTGAATGGCCGCTTGGCTGGGGCCAGGCATCTGCTGCGATCTCTAAAGGAGGGTCTATCAGAGGAACAGTCAAATCCCAGAGTGTATGGTCTGTTAGCGAAGGACCCGCTGGGTCCAGGGTCAGCCCGAAAGGGCTGCCTATGGCTATATGAGGGGAATTTGCGATCGGTCCACTGGTATGACGAAGGCATGACCTTGCGCTTATCTTTGTCCTTGATCAAAATCAGGTCCAAAGCCTCCCCGAAGAGGTGGGTCCCTTTGTATGGAGCCGATGCAAGCTGCCACTTCGACTTCATACCCGCTCTCCAGTGCCTCAACCAAAGCAGACGTCTAGATGTTATTGTCAAGACCAAGGCACAAGATGTGAATTTGGCGGCGTTGAGGGAAGCATCAGTGGAATACTCCGTCGCCGCCACCAGCTTATTGATATCCTGGTGGACTCTCGTGTCCTCCGGTGGTAAACGCTCCTGGAGTTGGCACAGCCAAATGAGAGTCGCCCTATTAAAAAAGGACACTGAGGTTGCTGCTCTGACCACCCAAGTCGCAGCGTTATGAGTCTTGAGGATGTGAGTTCCGCTTTCCAATCCTCTGTCAGGAGACCATCAGCGATGTCATGAGACAGGAATGAGGAGAATGATGTTAAGTTATCCACAGGAGTATTCACAGCCGGTAAGGTCAATAGGTCCTGGAGGCACAGAGCCGAACAGTATAGTTTTTTGTCGAGTCCGGTAGGCACCAGCAAGGAAGATGGCAGGGTCCAAGAACGTTGGACTACTTCCATAAAAAGTTGTGGGCACAGAATGTAGCTTTGTTTGGTCTTAGGAAGAGTAAACAGAGCATTGTGTGGTTGGGATGCAGTTTGCGGATTGGAAAGGCCCTCAGACGTGGCTAAATGAGTGGTTGATTTCGCCTTTTGTAATAATGACTTAAAAAGAGAAGGCCTAAAGAGACCGGTAAAGGCTGGTCTATCCGGTAGTAAATCCTCATCATCGGAAAATTCCATGTCCCTGCGGACCTCCTCATCCTCCAGTGAGGAGTCATCAGTATGTGCATAGTCCAGTTGAGAGGAATCATGGTCTGCCAGACCATCATAGTGGAAGACCTGAGGTGGTGGAGGTGGTGGTGATGGAGGAGGAGGAAGATGTGCAGTTGGCATGGTTATGTACTGCACCGGTTGGTGAGCACTGGCCACCAATGTCTTAGAAATAGTCTGAGAAATGAGTCTCTCAATGTTGCAAGGTAACATCGGTTGTGATGGTCCCACAGGGGAGAGCCCTGCTGCTGTGGGGGTATAGGTTGCCTCCGGAGGAGGGTGCTTAGCAGGTGGTCGGGGATGAGATAAATCCACAGGACCCGACATGCAGTGTAATTGGACAATGGGAGGAATCACCACCTCAGCCATTGGAGAGGAAATGGCCACAGGGACGTGACCCTGGGATTCAGCTGGTAGTATCCCCGAGCGGGAAGTGGAAGGCACGATAGGGTGGGCAGCTGAAGCATCTGCGTGGGAGGCCAACTTATGTGCCTTTCGCTGTGCAAGTTCAATTGTCACTCTAGTGCCTTATGGCGTCTGCCGGCATCCTTGGTTGCAGCTGACGAGCTTTTACTGCTCCCTGCTGGTGTTTTAGCGGTGGCAGGCCCATGCTTAACCCACTTCTTCGCCTTTTTCTTTGCAGGACCTGGAGAGCCTGGTGCCTCCGAGGACCCATGGCTATGTTCCAGGTCAGAGGAGAGGTCGCAGTCAGCCATGCTGAGCAGAGCAGAAGAAGATGTGAGGAAAGGTAAGCGGGGTTTTTTTTGTGTGGTGGGGTGGGTTTGCACTAGATTTAGCGACCCTACTCACTTCGGCCCAGCTCTGGGTCGATCCTGTGATGATGCTAAGACAGGCCTTCCAAGCGTTAGCACTCCCCCAAGCCTCCAATAGAATGTAGGCTGATTGCCAAACTATGGAAGAGAGCCGCTGATAAGACTATGAGGGGCAAGCATATAGAATTACCCTGTTCTTCGCCCCTGGCTCTCGTGAAAAGCGCTAGAACGGCTCGTTCAATCCGCACAGCCGCAGTGTTTCTGGCCCTCAATTAGAGTCAGGAACTTTGCTGCGCAGCCGCAGCATCGGTGCTGGCAGAGGAACGTCGGAAGCCCTACTGCACAGCCGCAGCATTGTTTTCGGGCAGATAATCATCAGAAGCTTTACTGCGCAGGTGCAGAGTTGTTGCTGAGCAGAGAATTGCTGGTAGGTCAAAGTGCACACTTGCTGTCAATGGTGGCCGTTTGGATGACAAAAATGGCGCGAAACAGTAAATTGTCTTTCAGCGCTGACCCGGCAAGCTCCTGGTAACGGGCAGGTGCACGATCACTCAAAAGTGGTCCCAGCGCAGCGGAAATCTCAGAAAGTGAAGAGTGCGCCACTGAGAGCAGGGCAGGGACTCTGTAGCCACCCTGGACAGAGGTATCCGAATCCGATGGAGCTCCAGTACCTGTCACAAGTCCCCAGTGAGGAGATGCCCTAGACAGGGCAGAGCTGCTGTCAGGCAACAAGGCTCAATAAGGGTAGTCAGTCTGGAGGCCCAGAAAAGACTCACCCTTCAGGCAGCAGCGAAAAAGGGGAGAGAACCTCCTCCCCATTCAGAAATACAGTCCTAAGAAGGTTAAAGTCCATGAAAATCCGAAGAAAGACTCCAAAGTGAATAAGGCAATAGTCTATTCACCAGACTGAGGAAAGTAAGTCTCTATAGCTGAGTGAATAAAAACTGATGCTCAGACGAGCAAGGGGGCATGCCTGAAGAAATTTAAAGACACATACACTCAGTTCTGACTGCTATACTGTTGAATAACCTCACTTTGGATTCTCCAAGCAGCACGCTGGAGAAAGGTATCTTACTTGGGGGTGACTCTTACTGAAGAAAATTCTAAGCTTTACAAAAATAATTACGGTAAAGTATGGAAGGAGATCAAATTGGATTTAAATAGATGGCAAAAATTAATTTGTCATTAATGGGAATTACATTCAGTAATTAAAATGAATGTACTTGCTAGAATGTTATTTCTATTTCAAACAATACTGATATTGATTAAAAATTCTACTTTCAAACAGTGGCAGATAGATATATCTAAATTTATTTGGCAAAATAAAATAAACAAGAATTAAATATAAGCTGCTACAAGATTCTAAAGATAGAGGAGGTCTGGATTTGCCGGATCTTAGATTATATTATGATGCTTGTTGTCTGATATGGTTAAAAGATTGGATAACTTAAAAAAATTCAAGACTGTTAGACCTCAAAGTTTTTTATTTGAGATTTGGGTGGCATGCCTATCTGTGGTATGGCAAAGTAAAAGTTAACCCTGGCTTTAAGATTCATGTTATTAGGCAATTGATTGCACGTGTATGGTGGAAGTATAAAAGATGATTAGCTGATAAAGTGCCACTTTGGCGATTACCTCATAAAGCACTACATAGAACAGATGTTTTCGGAATGTAAATGAATGACATATCAAGACTTACTGATATTTGAAAAAGAGGGATTTAAAATAAAGACAAGGAAGCAACTAATAAGTGAAGGATTTGCTTGCAATTGGTTTAATTATTATAGATTTTTTGAAACATTTAAACTTGATTTTAAAAAGTTTTGTTTTCACTGGAACTAAATCTGAATTGGACATTAATTTATGTTCTGGAGACGGCCGCTTGATTTCTAAAGTATATAAAATGCTACTCAAGTTGAATGTAGAAGATGAATATGTTAAAGAGTGTATAGTAAAGTGAACAAATTTTTGGGGGTATAACGCTAGATAAATGGGAGAATGTATGTACGAAGGGACTAAAATGTACATTAAATTAGTTTGAAATGAAACTTTTATAAAATGATGTATCTTTGGTACTTGACCCCAGTTAAGACTAGCAAAAATATATAAAGGGATTTCTAATAAGTGCTGGAAATGTAGTCAAAATCCAGGCTCATTTTATCATATGCAGTCATCTTGCAGTTATGTTGTGGCCCGCCCACCGCCTGCGCAGCTCATGACGGATCCTGAGGTCGAGGATCTTGACGTGGGGTCGCCCCTGCAACTGGTGCAGCCGCCGAGTGATTCAGACAGAGAGGAGGCCGGAGAGGAGGCGATGCCCGAGCCTGT
>JANHZT010006015.1:142897-154484 GCA_032468215.1 Stegonotus admiraltiensis | reverse complement strand
TGCCAACCCTTGTCAAGTTGGAGTAATTAGCTGATAAGGTTTTTTGTTTTGAAATTAAACCGTGTTGGTGTAGCTGGGGTGTGTGTGTAGCGTGTTTCTGGAATTCGGATGCGGGGGGGGGGAAACAGAACAAGTTATGTGAAAACATACTGGATAACCATAACAATGACAATGCAAAAATATTTAAGATACAAATATTAATGAAATCTGAAACTTTTCTTTTAGATATGAGGGACAAGTCAATTGAAAACAATTTGAGGTGCTATTCTTTCACGTGGTGAGTTCTGCGAGGATTGTACTTGTCAAACACTGGAAAGAAAAAGAATGTTGATTGTTGAAGAATGGATTTTGAAATTGACTGAATTAGCAGATATGGCGAAATTAACTGCTTTGATTAGAGATAATGGACTAGAAAGCTACATAAGAGACTAGAAACCATTTATGGACTTTCTACGTGCTAAATATAACAGATGGTTAACAGAGGGATTTGAAGATTAGCGTAACATTCAGCTCAACCTGACAACTTTTTTTTCTATTTTCATTCATATATAGATATAAATATATAAAGAGAGGGGGGAGGGGAGAGGGGAGAGGGGAGAGGGAGGGAGGGAGAGAAAGAGGGAGGAGGAGGTATCTAGATATAGATATAGATAAAAAGGAAAGAGAATTTATTGCTTTTTCTTTTCATTCAGCATTCAGTCAGGCTGGATCCTATATGTTGAATGTTAAATTTAATTTACCACTTTTTCCTCCTTTTTTGTAACTATTTTTTGTTGTTGTTGTTAGTGTTGAATGTATGATTTTGTTTTGTTTCATTTTGTTTGTTTTACTGTTCTGTATTTTATTTTCTATGATAAAACAATGAATTGATTTTTTAAAAATTGTACAGTGTAAACTTCTTACTAATGTATAAATTATCAAATGACTACAGACATTAGAATTAACTTTGAAAAGTTTTTTTCCTCCTGTGATTAGATAGAGCTGTATCTTTTTTCCCCCAGGCTCATACAGAAGCCTGATATTAGCCCAGTGTAAGGTTAGCAGTGCAGGTGTCAATACAGTTAAACAGAACAAAGCCACTTCCTATACCATTGCCTCGTTACATCTGTAATTAAATTCAGGACTCTGTAATTCCTGTTTTCTGTGCTGAGATGATGCGACTTGAAATTCCAAACATCTACAGCAATTTTTCTCAAGCTCAATAACTTTTAAGGTATCTGGACTTCAACACCCAGAATTCCCCAGCCAGCCTTCTAGAAGTTGAAGTCTATACATCTTAAAGTTGCAGAACTTGAGAAACACTGATTTAAAGGGTATTTGATTGCTTACTACATTTCATAATAGCAATAGCACTTAGACTTATATACCACTTTACAGTGCTTTACAGTCCTAAGTGATTTACACAGTCAGCATATTGCCCTCAACAATCTGGGACCTCATTTTACCCACCTTGGAAGGATGGAAGGCTGAGTCAACCTTGAGCCTGGTGAGATTTGAACTGCATTGTAACTACTGCGCCACCGTGGCTCATATCATATGATCATACAACTGCTTGAAAGAAACTGATGCTAAAAGGCTGCTCACAGAGTGGATAGAAGCAGTGTTCCATATTTTAAACATATTTGTAATGATCAACGTGTAAGATTTTCTGCACGTGGTACAGGTTTCAAGGTAATTTTTAAAGTTAGGCGACTTCAGCATCAACTTTTAAGCTTTACAGAATTTTGAGCCAAAGTGCTGAGCCATTTCCTTGTGTGTTTGAGATGAATGAAATATTGTTGTGGCCTTTCCCCCCCTTTTTTCACAGGAAAAAAATAGTGCTTAAATAGATTACAACTGAACAGATAAAAGCAAAATTTACACAAGCAGCTATTTTACTATATTTACAGTGGTGGAACAAACTGCAACAGCTGTGAGTTTTGTGGTCCTAAAATACAAGTGAAATCTTTGTTTTGTTTACTTTCCACGAATCTTTTTGTAATCTTTGTTTACTTTCCGCGAAAATGGAAAGTAAAACATAAAGCATCTTATTTACTTTGGCTAGTAAAATGTTATAGGATCTACTTCAGAGGTGTCAAACTCAAGGCCCGTGGGTTGGATCCAACCGGTGAGGTAGTCAGATCTGGCCCGGGGGGCCATTCTGGAAACTAGGCAGTGCTGGGCACTTGCCCTTCACTGCCCAGGGCTCTGGGCAGCCTGTGCCACCATCCAAGGGTCCTCCACATGGCCTGAGAGGGATGGCAAGGCTCTTTTGGTGGACAAGGGTTTGGTGCTCACCCTTGTCTCGTCTTCCTCTGCTGGGGACAATGGATCCCCCCAGCCACACCCAGGCCACCACAGGCACCCTGGCCACGAGCGATGTCCAGCTGCCCCCCCAGCCACACCCACCTGAACCCCCCCCCGAGGTCAACCACAAGCCTGGTGCGGCCCTCAATGAAATCAAGTTTGACACCCCTGACCTAGTTGATCCTCAGTGTTGTTTTGAGGATCAAGTAGAGGCTAAAGAACCAAGTTTGGAACTATCAATGGAATACATGACCACAAGAAAGCAGCAAAGAAATAGTTTTCTGCCTCTCCTTGCTGTCATCTAGTGGTTATCCAGATTTTTGCACCCTGGATCTAGTAGTCACACTTTAAGATGCCCACTGTCTACTGTCTAAATTTTGGCTTATGATTATACTTTTCATTTGGTGTAAAACTAAGTAAGTTCAATGCCAGTCCCCAACTTTGATAAATCTTCAACTTCTTCAATTTCTTTTTTTGTGACCAGGAGGTCTATACAATGTTTTAATGGCTAAATATATTCAGTCCATTGGATTCAAGGGAAAAGAGAAACTGCTTTTAGAATAGTTGAAAACAGATAAACACAACTATTTCTGTATTACGATGATGATGACATATTACTGTTCTACCAAGCCTGAAGCTGGCAGGGGTTTAGGAGTTGTTAAAATACTCCACCACAGCAGTAGAATTTCCTAGTACACAAGTTGACCAAAATTTCGAAATCTGCTCAATGTAAGATATATGAATTACAAGAAGCTGTTTTTCAAACTTGGCAACTTGAAAATGTATTATGAGTTGAAGTCCACATATTTTAAAGTTACTAGGTTTGAAAAACACTGTCCTGAATTTGATTGTATTTGAACTGTGGTTCAAAAATACATCAAAACTAAACTTATTGACCATTATTATTAATCAGATTTACATCTACCTTTCATTTAGGAGTTCAAGATAGCACACATAGCATTCCTCCTTTGATTTTTCCCCACCACAAGAGACCTGAGAAATAGGTTGGACTGGGACAGAATAACTGGTCCAAAAAATCCCAGTGAGTTTCCATGTTATGAATATTTTTCTTTTATGACATTGCAGATTCAATTGCAAAAAGGTCCTTTTTCAATTGTGGAAAAAGCAATGCACTACCGTTCTACAACTCTAGAAAGTGCAGCTTCTTTCTTTTCTTCTCAGGTAGAGCTCCCATATTTGGATGTTAACAAAATGAATAGCAGCCAGCAGATACAGAAAACTTTTTCCTGCTATCTAATGTTCTATATTTTTGCATCCAAGTTTAAGTTAACTGTGTCTAAATCCAGAAATTAGAAGTTGGCTCAAACACTTCAATTAAAGTGATGTCCTGCAAAGCCTTGTCTTTCCCACTAGATAATCCATAGTTATTCTAGATATAGCATGTGGCACCATAAGATACTCCGCAGCTCTGGATGAAATACTAGTATGCAGGAAAAGGAAGACAAACAGACATTCTACAAACAACAATAGCTGAATGTTTAATAACGACATTCAAATGCCATTTTATGTAACTATTTTAACACAATGGGGTAGGTGAATCTGAATAATTATATATGCTACAGTGGAGTAAAATAAATGCATCCTCTCATACATTCACAGTAAAGCAACTCATACATTGTTTCCAAATATAATAGGATATTTCAGTTCCAGTTACATGCAAATAACAGTCTATGGATTTAGGAACAGTATCCTACACTTTTAAAAGTGCTTAATAATAATTTTGATTATGTCACAGAACAGCATTACAAATAAGAGACATCAAATAATAATAAAATGTTACAATTAGTGGTGGATTGTTGACAATAGTCAAAATCTGCCTAATTTTGTAAACAGTATAACAAAATTTAGCTACATTCAAAGAAACTTCATCATAGTGCTCTGATAATAGCAACTGTACATAAAAAAAATCAATGTTTCCTGGGTATTTTATCAAGAGTCCTTATAGAAGTTACAGTATAGTACGACATGAACTGTAATTCCAATAGCCCCTTGTCCACAGGGGTGCAGTGTCAACTCGAATGGAATTTTTTTATACTGGTCCTGTAAAACAAGTGTGGGAAGTGCATTGCAGTGTGCTAAAATTAGTGCCCTTTGGAGTTTGGGGATAGTTATATGATGTAGATATGTCGCTACTTTGAAAAGAGGAGTTTGACTGCTCAAAGAAAATGTTCTTAGGAAAAGCAGATTTATTTTTTGTTGGGCTTCAAAGTCGTTAAAAACATTGTTTAAATGCACCAATACACACTCATACCCCATCATTAAGAGCATTTCTCTAGTGCTTTATATAACAGAAGGTCTTGAATAAACGTTGAACTCATCTTTATATAACCAGCTATTATTCTGATTAGGTATTACCTGGTGTGGGTTTTTTTCCATCCGTTCAATCATCTCTGATTGAGAGACTGTCTGGAAAAGTCCCTGCAGTTTTCTTGGCAAGGTTTTTCATAAGTGGTTTGCCATTGCCTCCTTTTTAGCGTTGAGAGAAAGTGATTGGCCTAAGGTCATCCAGTGGGTTTTGTGCTTCAAGTGGGACTAGAACTCACTATTTTCCAGTTTCCAGTATGATGCCTTAGCCACCACACCAAACTGGTTCTCTTGGACTGCTTAGAATAACATAATACCAGTTGCATTATACAGGAAACCTGTTGAACTTATACTAGAATAGATCATCTTCACTTCATCATCCTAGTAAGATTGAGATACATCCTGCAGAGTATTACTGCAAGCATGGATATATGTTATACTTTGAACAAACCCAGGTCAAACTGTTGCTATACAGTAGTGATAATTTTCCCCCCACATAGTTTTATTTTTTGACGCACCTCACTTTTCAAAAACATACTTATTCTGGAATCACATGTGTACAGATATAAGATGGAACCTGAATTCTTTCTGCAAACTATTCCTGGTGTGAATTAATATTCCTGAATTACATAGGCATTTTTTTGGCATACAATTGATAATGTAGGCTGCATCTCATACCTAAAGCAAAAGACTTCTTGGGAAAATTCTGCTTGCTCAAACATGTGAAAATGTACCAGGTTACATTTCACACACTATTAAAAAGGTTCAAGATGTGCTTCAAACAATGATGCATCCCTTGTTTCTAATCAAGTGGGTGGAATCTCCACAGTACTGTAGTTTTTACCATTAATGAATAATAGTTCCGAGCCTTCCTGTCTAAGTTATTTGTAGGTAGCACAAATATCGTAGTGTATGAATCTTTAATCTAAGAAAACCTATTTTTTTTCTTTCTCACAAAAACAATTTCTTTGAAAAATCCATAAAAATCGTAAAGACAGAAACTTGTGCATCATGTTTTATTTATGGAGTGACTAGGATCTACACTTAAGGCAGAGACCAGAGATGGTATTATTTTGCTAAGCGTTTATAATATTTTGTTCATACTTACTAATTATACACCTTCCACATACATACCCTGGCCAGTCTACAATATGTTATTTCTATTTCAATTTAGCCCCAATTTTGGAATTTGCCTTTTACTGAGTGATTTCTTTTGACCTTCACTGGTGATACAATTTTATTATCTGCTATAAAAATCAACATGGAACCCAGATATGGCCATTGGGAAGAATTAGCAAATCTATGGGTAAATCAGATTAATGATTCTGGGAACATTAAAGATAACAAAACGTTTTGCAATAAATCTGACCTTCCTTTTCTCAACTCCTCTCTACAAGCAAGAAACAGTAACTTATTGTCCTAGTCCTGGAGATTTCTGTACATGTTGTTTATTTATTGCACTGAAAATCCATGCCAATCCAAAAACTCATTAATTAAATTAAGAATGGCAATTAAAATAGACATAATGACAAAAGAATCAAAACTACTTTACTGACTAAAATAATGAAAAGTTTCATGTTATAGATATCTTTAGCACTTTTAAAAATCTAGATGCAATTTTATTTAAGTTTTTAGTCACACTCTGGTTTACAGAACACTTTTACAATAAAATATTGAGTTTTTGTCCATCTAGATTCTAGAGCAAATCCAAACTGTATTTATGTTTTTAATTGCATCTTGAATATTTTTTGTCACAAATCCAGCAATGGTCAACAAGAAACTTCTCACAAAACATTTTCATTCTCATCCCCTTAAGTATCAAAAAGAGATAGTGAAAAATATTTTAAAAAATAAGAGAACTCAATATGTAAATGACACTGCTATGTATAGTTCCATTTTAAAGACATTTTTAAGACAGTAACATTTGAGACTTGGCATCAAGTTAATCTGCTGGAATAAAACTGAAGGAACTTCTATAGAAGGGGCTGCTTGTCGGCAACCTGGCGTTATTAGGATCATTAGCTCTGCCTCACCCTGCCTCATTCCATCCTCTACTGTATCCTTTCTATTTCAATTTTATTCTTTGTCTTAAGATGATATCTAGACATGTTCTTGGATTTACTATATGTGCAGCTCTCTTGTGATCTTTTTTTCTGTACAGGTACAGACTACAGCAAGAATTGAAACTAAGCCTTTACAAGATAATGGTAGAATGTTTTAAGAGGAATGTGATACTAAATACTCAAGTACTTTTCAATTTTAAAAAATCAGTTCATATATATTAATGACCAGCATGTATAATGGGAAAGAGAAACACTTTTTTCCTGAAAAATTTCATTCTTTCAGTCAACTTTTGGGGTGACCGGGGGGTGGGGGGGATTTGCAATGACCTGTTTATTACAGCAAAAGTGACAATGACGTATAAAAATGTAAGTCAACAGAACTAGCACACTGATTTCCAACTTTTTGCTTCTCCTTCTAAAATGGGACCCATTTATAATTCAAACTTGTTTTGTTCAGCATAGAAATTTGATAAAAGCTGTCACATCCATACATTTTAAACACACTTGTATATTTAAGCTTGTATTTTCTCCTAAATCTGTGATGGCGAACCTATCGCATGTGTGCCCAAAGTGGCACACGGAGCCATGTTGCCTGGCATCACCTGTTCCTCTTCCGGGTTTCTGGCACACATGCGCGCACGACAATCAGCTGGCCTTTGTGTGTTTGGCAGTGCTAGAAACTGGAAGACCTGACCTTCCATTTTATTGCGTGAGCATGTGCGCCAGCCTGCTGACTGTCATGTGCACATACATGCCAGTAACTGGAAGACTAGCTGGCCAGCCTCATGCATGCGCCAAAAACCAAAAGTTTTTGACATACGCATGCGCCCTGGGCAGTTCCTATTTCGGGTTGCGGCCCAGATGAGCACGCATGCGTGTGCTTCCTTTTCAGCACTCGGTGCTGAAAAGGTTCGCCATCACTGTCCTAAATAATCCGGTATGCTCTGGGGCACACTGAAATAACTATGGTATATTCTCTTATTTTGTAGTATGATGTATCCAAGGATGTAAAGACACAGTAGAATAATGCCTCAGAGACAAGACAATACACTTTATGGGAGTGATTATAGCTGTACTTAAAACTGTGAACAATTCTGATCATTATATATCAAAACACACTGAAGAGTTAAAAAAAGGCAGAAAAATTCATTCAGTGATCAAACAGCTTTAGCAACTCTCATTATAATGGTGAAGACTACAAGGATTAGGAAGCTTTAACTTTGAAGAAAAAAAGACAAATAAGATGTAGGAAGTTAGCACCCACCCTCTCCTACAAGAATGAAATATTCTAGGAAATATTAAAAAGGCAGAATATTATACCTCCCTGGATGAGAAAAGGAGAAACATGCTCTTGGAAAACAGCCCCCACCTTTGCTAATAGCCCCGGAAAGGCTGGGCCAGCTTATCTACAACACAAAAGACTTTCACCCTCAGGACATAATAGGATTAGCTATTAGATTACCCATCTTAACACATGGCACCTGAGAAGATTACATCACCCAGCAAGATCCAACCAAGCCTGGGACTCAAGACAACCTACAAAGTTACCCCTGCATGGCTCCATGGGAGTCTGACAACCAATCAGGTTATATTTCTTGCCACAGGAACAGCAAAATAAAATAAAATTCAAAGCCCAACAGAGGGTTTAAAATTCTCTCCCTTTCTCACCCATGTGCTCTTTTTGCCCAGGACCTCAAACCATGTGGTCCTGTCCACCATTAAACCATCATTCCAAGCAGTCTTCATGTTTCCAGTGTCTTTTTTCCCACTTGGAACTGAACCCAGATGGACATTTCTTCCAACAAAGGGTTGTGTGATTAAAATATATACAGTACATATATGTACAAATGTATCATGTAGAAAAATAATTAAGAATCTCAGATCATCCACTGAATTGAAATGGTAGAAATTCAAATTTAAAAAACTGTTCTTCATACAGCATAATTTATTTCTGGTACTACCAGAATAAATCAAACTGCCAATTTAAACTGCTTAAGAGAGGTTCAAGTCATGCAGATGAAGGTTACTTGTGGATAATAGCATTGTTGGAGGCAACCGGTTTCTTGATGTCAATTACAGAAGATGCTACATTTGTGACCTGCTTATGAGATTTCTGTAGGATCTTGAAATCATTGTGAGAATAAAAGGCTGGATGTGGATTATTTGGAATGATTTATTACATTTCTTCTTATATCTTTTTTCCTTGCCGCTTTTGACTAACCTTTGTGATAAAAGCACTTTGTTTTAAAAAAATTAAAGGTGCTATTCTTTTTTTAAAATGTCTGCCTTTACATTTTTAAACAGGTAGACAAAGAAACATAAAATGTGCATGTTCATAGGTGGACATTGCCTTCATCTACTTCTGAAAATTATTTACTGATGAAATTGCTGCAACCCAGTTTAAGAAACGTATAGGAAAACAAGCTTTTGGACAATTCCTTATTTCAGGTTAAGAACTGCAATGTAAGTCAGATATTGTTGATTGAGAGCCACCCAGAGTTTAATATAAGATGAATGCCTATATTTTAAATAAATGAATTAATACAGGTAGTCCTCAAGTTATAAAAGTTCATTTAGTAACCGTTCAAAGTTAACTAAGTTTTTAACAGAATATCAGATTTGGAAGCGACCTTGGAGAGCTAGTCCAATCCCCTGCTCAACCCTAACCCCAGAGTCATGTGATCAAAATCCAAAGACTTGGTAACTGTCTCATATTTATGACCATTGCAGTGCCCCAGGGTCATGTGATCTCCTTTTGCGACCTTCTGACAAATAAAGTTAACAACTATGTTACTAACTTGACAATTGCAACGATTCACAACTGTGTCAAGAAAGGTTGTAAAATGGGGCAAAATTCACTTAAGAACAGTTTCACTTAGCATCAGAAATTTTGGGCTGAATTGTGGTCATAAGTCGAGGACTAACTGTAAATAAACTCACATTTAGATGCATATCCTAAATACTGGCACAATACAATATATATTCTATTTTTTCTTTCATAAGCACTAAATTATTATGGCATACAATAATTTAAAATTGCACAAAATATAACATTAGGGTTGGAATTTTGATGATCTAGGAACAGAAGCTTCCATTCATAGTCAATGACTTGCATTTTGTTAAGGTGTAGTTACTCCTATAAATTGAAAATGATAATTTATAGGAACAAACTTTGAAAATACTTAAGAGTCAACTTGTCTTGATGAAACACCTACCAAGGGATAAGGACTTTTCCTGGGGCTTTTATGTTTTAATACACTCTAGTTTTCCTCCAATTTTGTCATATTTCTCTGAATATTGTACCCTTTATCTCAATTTCCTTTTGTCTTTGCCATACAGTAGTATAGCTAGGAAAATATTCTGCACGCCTTTTTTGTTCATGCTCACAGTTCATGAGTGAACATTATGTTCCTCTGTTCTCTCCCCAACTCTTTACAACTTCCTCTTTTCCTGCATATGATTCTTTATATGCAGCAGCCACGGATTTCACCCAATGTCTATCCTCTTGCTTGGTTAATGCTTTCCTGGTTCCTATAACCAAATACTTCGAGTCCTGTTACTTTTCATATAACTTTTTTCCCCCAAGAGTAACCCTCCAGGCATTCTCACTCTCATAGGATAACGAAAAATCCTACCAATTGCTGGTATTCAGGAAAGCCTCTGAGGATTGATAAATATGCTATTGTCTTCTTCTTCCGGTAGGCAAATTGTTGTCATGACTATTCTCCTTGGTGTCTTAGTGAACAGGAAGATTTAATATTGTTATTGGTTGGGAAGTTGGTCAATTTTTAATTTATCCACTTTATTTTGTATAATTTGTATTATTTATAAGCCATTTAGAGCCTTTTCAGAATCTATGGAATATAAATTGCAGCAATAAATAAATAAATTTAATTAAAAAGACAAAAACAGAATAGAATAGTAGAATAGAACAGAACAGAACAGAACAGAACAGGATACACAACAAATTTGTCTCTACACTGCATACACTGCAGTGTATACACTGCATACACTCTTACTGCATACACTCTCAGTGTACATGCAAGCAACAAAGTGATAAATCATAAATCTGGTCCATAAGTTCTCAGTGTGCACACATACAACAACAAAGTGATAGGTCATAAATCATAGTTACAATCATTAATCATAAAATACAAACTACAAGTGATAAATCATTAGATACCAATAGGAGAAGATAGTAGGAAAGATGAGAAGATGAGAAATGAGAAAGATAATAGCCAATATGTAACTCAGGTGGAAATCTTCAAAGTTTTGCATACTTAGTAATATTTTCACATGATAAATTTGTATCTAAGCCTGTAAGAACCAACTACTGCTACTTATATTTCTGTAATTCTATATTTTGTGCTACAACTTCCCCTGCAAATGGCAGAAACAAACATCCTGATCATTAGTTCAGAAGCCAAGAATGCTACGAATATGCAAATTAGTTACTGTAGTTCAAAGTTACAGTAACATTTTATCTACCCACACTTAAGCTTATAGTGAGAATAAGCATGGATAAAATAAGTGTTATAGTTGTAATTACAGAAAAATAAATCAGTATTTATGTTGCGTAAATGCTTTCTAAATCACAAAACTCATTAGATACTGTATCTCAGAAGTTCTTATAGGATCTGAATAAGATCTGAATCTACCGTATCAGAGTTGATACTTTAACCAGCTTGTACAAGGATAAGAGTTTTTGAGGTTGTCATAAAGATAGGTAAGAAATTTAAGAAAAGGCAACATATGATACAGTATATGAATATGGTTGAAGCAAGGTTGATTTGTAAGGTTAGAAAGTCATGGTAAAGTTTAATAAAATTTAATAAAAGCCTTGGTAGTACAGTGGACTAAAACACTGTTATTAACATCTGCTGCTTGCAATTATTGCAAGTTCAAATCTCACC
>JANHZT010006015.1:83878-94286 GCA_032468215.1 Stegonotus admiraltiensis | reverse complement strand
TCCCTCCCTCTCTCTCTCTCTCTCTCTGACTCTCTTTCTCTCTCTCTCCACTCCTTCAAACCAGTCATGATTCCTCATGACTACGTGGACAAGTCCACACAATTTTCTCAGCAGCATTTTTGGAATTGCTTTTTTCTTATGGCTGAGAGAGAAGGACTGCCCAAAGTCACTCAGCTCAGGCAGGATTAGTCCACACGAGTCTCTCTCGCTTCATTGTCTAACACCTTTAACCAATAAATCAAACTGACTCTCGACTCTCCTTTTAGATTCCCTCAAAAAACTAGTGTTATCACAACTTTTTATTACAGTGAGTTTACCCATGCAATCAAGTATTCAGCCTTCTAATGTATTTAGTGGCATAATGATTAGCGGTACAGATGTACAAATATAACTATTGTACAATACCTGTAGTCCAATATTTTCTTTACCAAGCTCTCAGGAAGAAAAGGAATTACAGAAACAAAATCCATAGCTGTTTTCTACTTCTCAAAGCTATTTTCTCTGCATGCCTACTGATAACATAACTTTTAAAATCAGCACTGAGTGGGTCCTTGGTGCTCTCTGAGCTTGCTTGTTTTCTTGCAGACCTTTCATTAACCTAACTAGGTCACATCATCAGTGCTAGTAAGGAGTGCTGATTGCTGTCAGTTGACTTGCCTATGTGGGTGGAGGTCTTAGAGATTCTTTGGTTGGGCTGTTTACTGATGGCTCTTGGGCAGTTTCTTGATTGGGGGATTGTTTACTTGATTGTTGGTCTGATATTGACCTTGGAGTTAATCCATGCTGATCTGGTTGCTGCTCACTGGTGGAGAGGTGCTGGAGTATTTTGTTGTTGTTGTTGTTGTCTTTTGAGCTGGTTGATTGTCTCTTTTGCATAGTCTGTAGATGTTGTTAATGTCTATGTGTCTATTGATGGCTGATTTGTCAGAGTGCCAGGCTTCTGCACTCCTGCACATCAGCTGGACACCTAAGGATATGACTACTGAGCTTAAGAAACAAATAAAACTCCCAGTAATTTCACCTGTCAAGACACAATTAAAACTGATGCAATCATGGGATTCCTTTAGAGAAATGTGCTCATTGAACACTTGGAGACTTAATTGCCCTGAAGCATCAGTGAGGTGGAGGAGAGATAGGCACAGTAAAAAGCTACAGATCTGGGGATGAAGATTCTCCTCTTTTTATCACCATCACTCTTTTTATCACCATGGTTGGTAATGCTTGAGATTTCTCAAGAGAGCGACACATGTTAATAATACAATATTTATTTCGGGACAGTCATATACAAACCATCTTACTGTATTGTTCATTCCTTTTGTCCAGCTCAAGAAAAAGAAACTAGAGGTGAGAACAAAGCTTGACAATTTGGAAGACCTTGAAAAAATCATCACTCTGAAGAAAAGGAAAAAAGTAAAGAAGGTCAAAGTCCCAGTTGAGAAGGAACCTGAGCAAGAAGTTATAGTACGTCCAAGTGACAAAGAATTTTAATTTCTTCTGTTCTGCATTTAGTGGCATCTCCCAATAATGATGAGCTCTTTCTATTCTATATCAGACAGGACCTGTAGATGTTCCCACGTTTTTAAAAGCTGCCTTGGAGAACAAAATGCCAGTGATTGAAAAGTATTTAGCAGACAAAGGAGACCCAGATGCTTGTGATGAGGTACATTGGCTTTGACTGATTTCTGTATTATTTGTTTGATCCTAATTGAACAGTTTCCCCCAAAGGATACTAGAAGCTGTAGCTCAATGAATCGTTCATCTTTGAAACATCCTAAGCGTTCTACCTCCAGTTTCCAAGTTTTTCTGGGAGGGGAGGCAACAACTTTCAAAATAGTTTTAGAGTGTCATTTTCTTAGAGTGTAATCCAGTCTTTCTTCCACCAACACTGTGGAAGAACAAAAGTCTGACTTAAGCATTACATCCAGTAGCAGTTCAGCAGTTCCAAGAAGTTCCATACCCATTTGCACTATTCAGGTGACCCTGAGGGCCCAGATAAACCTTCAAGTGGCCTCAAGGGCTCTCAAAAAGAGTGCTAACAACCAGATGACTGCAAATCCTTCCATTTCCCAATGTTCAGTCAGAACTGAAGAAGCTTCTTGGATGAGAAGCGAAACATCATCAAGGAAAAACAAATAAAGTCCACTTGCCTCTTGAAAATGCACCTTAGCAACTGTCTCCGTACACAGTTACATCTAATACTTAATATTTTTCTCTCATCTTTCTCTCTCTCTCCCTCCCTCCCCTCCCCTCCCCTTCTTGGTGATCATATGGGCCAAATCTCTCCACATCTTCCAATGTTGCACTTCTTCTTTGAGAGCATCATTCTATGCTCTGGCTGGTGTCATACATATACACACACAATCTAGATGGCAATACTTAGTTAATATCAGGCTCATCAAGAAAGCTAGACAGTGTCACCTCTGCTAGTACTTATATGACCACCAGGAAATCTGAAGGCTATAGATTAGAAAGTCACCAAGAGAAAGAGGGAGGGAGAAATAATGCTTTAAAAATTAAAAAAGGCAATTGTTTATTATTGATGGTGCTATCTGTCTTCCCACTGACAGTACAAGCGTACAGCCTTGCACAGGGCGTGCTCACAAGGACATCTGGAAATTGTGGAAAAGTTAGTAGCAGCTGGGGCTCATCTTGAATACCAAGATATGGTAAGCAAGTTTTTGTGTAAGTGCACACTTACACTGTTCTTCAGACTGATTCTCACAAACATGCAAAGCACCTGAAAGAATTGTGAGAAAGAAATGGAGCCCATTTGCCTATCCATTATTATTTTTACTAGGAGTATGCTAACACAAGGAAAGAGACAGAAGAACATGTCATCTCATACACCAGCCTGGTTTCCTTGTGTTGTACAGTGGTGGTGGAGGTGTCTTTAAAATTAACTTGACTATGAATGAAGCCACATCGGGAATCTGCTTCATTCACATTCTCAATCACATCAAGCAAACTTTTGTAGACAACAAGCCCTCCTTTCCAGTTGACATGAAGAAGAGAGCAGGATAATAGGGGTGTGAGTTGTTTGGAGTGGGGCCAGCAGATAAGGCTCCATCCCCTGTTATTCATGTTAGCAATGCATGCCTCTGGTGAGATGTAATTGCTTAAGGAGACTGTTGTTTACTGCACTGTACAATTCATAAAAGGGACTTCATGATAAGTTGCCTTCTACGGGTATGCTTCTGCTGCAGTGATACACACATGACTTTCTCTGACTCCATGCCAAGTTATGTTCTTCTGGTCAAGTGGTAGGGCTTTCTGACCTACTGCCTATGTGATTAAATTAGTCCAAGAGGAGTTGAACATATCCAGAGAGCACCAAAGGGAGACTGCAGCTTAATAATAAAATGCATGTTTTAAATAGAGAACTAGGTGCAGAAAGGCATTTGTTTTTGACACTAGGAACTAATACAGGTAGTCCTCGACAGTTCGCTTAGTGACAGTTTGAAGGCACTTATAACCATTTTTCACACTTATGACCGTTGTACCATCCCTATGGTCGCACGATTTACATTTGGATGCTCGACAACTGACTCAGCTTAACAACATATCCTGGGGTCATGTGATCACCTTTTGCAACTTTCTGACAAGTCAATGGGGAATCCAGATTCACTTAACAACTGGGTTACTAATTTAACAACGGCAGTGATTCACTTAACAAATGTGGCGAGAAAAGTCGTAAAAACGGGGCAAAATTTAACACTTCACAAATTTCTCACTTAGCACCATAAACTTTGGGCTCAGTTGTGGTCATAAATTGAGGACTACCTGTAGCTACTGGTCAAAACAGAAAATAATAACCCAGAATAAAGCTCTGCTTATGTCCCTCAATGAATACAACTTAATCAAGACTTGGTCACTAGGAATTACTGTTTATATTCAGGAGCCAACATAATCTTAGATCATCTCCTTTGTCTTAACTTATTGGCTTATATTCAGAAAAATCTGGATCTTTTATTGAAAGATCTTCCAGCTTTAGTTAATCTCTGAGTCCAGGAACCTGAAAAGTTTTTGCCAATTGAAAGGATGACCAGCCAAGAGCCTGAATACTTTTAAAATAGATCTATAATTTAATTATTCCTACTTTATTGTAATCTCCTGGTCTTTTTTGTTTTGCTTCTTCTGATGTAGCTTGAATCAACGGCTATTCACTGGACATGTCGAGGTGGAAATGTAGAAGTTCTTAAATTCCTCTTAAACAAAGGGATAAACAGAAATGCCAAAGACAAGGTATTTTATGATAATTGTCCCCAAAATTTGATTTACAGAAGATGAGAATCTGGAACCTGCTTGTATGAAATTCTTTTCTCCATCCAAATTTATTGTCTACAGTTATGGATGATGCTTTTTTCCACTTTGTCCTTTCCTTTAGTTGCTCAGCAGTCCTTTGCATGTGGCGGTAAGGACAGGCCAGTATGAATGTGGAGAACATCTCATTGCATGTGAAGCAGATCTGAATGCCAAAGACAGAGTAAGTTTATCATCTCCTTTGATAACGGATAGAGTTGGTGGTGTTAGAAGGCAATATTGAACAAGAAGGACCTGGTGTAATGGTGGCTTTTTGTGCTTGTAAAAGTGGACCAAAATGATTCAAATATAGAGGAAGAGAGGCTTCTTGTACTACTGAATAGTGTCCCATGAATACCATGAATAGAGGTGACCATCAACCAGACATAACCACTTTCTATGTTTTATGCCAAGGCCATACAAGTAAACTTACAACTGTAACTGAGGCCAGAATTGCGATTGTAAGTCATTGTGATTGTAAGGCAAGGGACCTACTATCATGACACTAAATCTGTTGAATAAGGGACTAAATGTCTGAAAGTGAAGATGTTCACCCATATCTCAGTCTGCAGCCTGACCCAAGCCCATATTCCTCCAAAAGTTGTATCACACCCATAATAGTACAGGAACTAAGCTTATTTCTAAATCTAAACTTGTTTTTTAGATTTAGAAAATATTCCCTTAGCTCTTTGCCTAAATTACATGCTATTAGTGAATAACTCATAATTTATGAAGCTAATATTAGTTTACACAGAGCATTTAGCATAGTGATACAGGCTAAGTACAGAGAGCCTTGGTTGCGCAGCAGACTAAAGTGCTGTTAACTAGCACCAGCTGCCTGCAATTACTGCAAGTTCAAATCTCACCCGGCTCAAGGTTGACTCAGCCTTCCATCCTTTTGAGGTAGATAAAATGGGGACCCGGATTATGGGGGCAATAAGCTGACTTTGTATAAAAAAAACCACCGCTTGCAGGAGGGTGGGGGTGGGGGCGAAAGCCCTACTAAGCAGGTATATACAAAAGTATGAAGGCTAGTGCTTAACACATTGTAAGCCGCCCTGAATCTCCAGAAAAGGGCGGCATATAAATCGAACCAACCAACCAACCAACCAACCAATAAATAAATAAATAAATAAAGAAATAAATAAAGAAATAAAGGCATATTTACATCTGCATACTTGTTTCCTCCCTATAGGAATTCTAGATACTAAAGGAATGGCAGTGTTCTTTTTTATCAGGATAGCAACAGTGTTTAGGATGCTTTCTATCCAGTCAATCCCACTCAATGCATTGATTTCATATCTCTTTAAAAAAAACTTAGAATAACAGAGTTGGAAGGGACTTAGCAGGTGATTTAATCCAACCTCTTGCTCAAGCAGAAGACCCTATACCAGGCCTGTCAAATTCGCAGCCCGTGGGCCGGATGCGTCACACGCTGGCCAGACCCACACCTGGTTTAGCGAAGGAGAAAAAAGTTGTGATGTGTCATGTGACAACATGAGTTTGACTCCCCTGCCCTCTACCATTTCTGACAAGCGGCTGTCCAGTCTCTTCTTGAAAGCCTCCAGTGATGCTGGAGCACCCACAACTTCTGAAGGCAACTTCTGTTCCACTGGTTGATTACTCTCACTGTGAGAAAATTTCTCCTTAGTTGTAGGTTAAATCTCTCCTTGATCAGTTTCCATCCATTGTTCCTTCAGGTGCTTTGGAAAATAGGGTGTCCCTCTCTTCTCTGTGACAGCCCCTCAAATATTGGAACACTGCTATCATGTCACCCCTGGTCCTTCTCTTCACTTACATTAGATAACAGCTTTTGGTTGCAACATGTTGATATCCTTTGTTGAGCATTGTCAATATTGTGCACGACCAGCCTCCAAGACTGTCATATTCAATTTTCCTTCCTTCCTTCTAGGAAGGGGATGCTCCAATGCATGATGCAGTGAGATTAAATCGATATAAAATGATTCGACTCCTGATTCTCTATGGGGCTAACCTGAACGTAAAGAACATTGTAAGTTACTCCATTTGCAGTTTCCCCCCTCCCCCACTGTTGTGAAACTGAAGTCACATAGAAGCGCTGAGTTGAAATCAGACAATGTAGATGCATTGAAATCAATGTTATTTATAGTAACTGTGATTCAGTTTAGTCTCATGGATTTTACTGTGTCTATTTTAAATATGATGGATCAAGGCAAGCCCACAAATTGCAAATTACATGTCAGATCATACTCATTACTAACAAACTGCAAAATGCATTACAAGGCTTCTCCCCACCCTCACCCAAAAAAACCCCATCTTCCTACTGTTTTGAAATATATTTTTCGGTTGATTTTTTTGTTCAACTGATTCTAAAGTTATATTCAAGAAAGACAGAACTTAATACAGGCTATTTTAAAGATGGAATTTAATGCGTAATCCTCAACCTACAACCACAATTGAGCCCAAGATTTCTGTGGTTAAGCGAGACAGTTGTTAAGTGAGTTTTGCCCCATTTTACGACCTTTCTGGCCACAGTTTCACAATGCAGCTGTAAAATTAATGTCGCTTTTGTTAGGGCTACAGATTTTATAAAGAATATACAACCCAAAGTGGAACTTTGAATCTTTAAACTCATTTATAAACCTAAAAACATCTCATAGAAATTGATCCTAACACTAATTGAAATAGTTACTTATATACCTTTGTTGATGATGCCACTTTTGGGATATGCGTTGATAGAATTGATTGGGTTATATTATTTTTTGGACTTCAAACAGAGCCAGGGTAAAATAAAATGAGTAAAGGAAGTCACTTTTTGTCCCTATTTGATGTTCTTCCATATTTCAGTGCCTCACTGCCTTTCCAAATTTGAGCATTTATGCAAGTGGCTCTGGCTCTATGGGGCAAATATAGGCCACTGAACAAAATAGTTTTAAAAAATGATTACGTAGGCAGTTTTATGAGAAAACAATTACAGATTTTCTGTTGGATACCACTGGTAGGATCCTGGTTGGCCATCTGGAACAGAAGATACTCTTTTATGGTATTTTAGTTTCCTGTAATAAACATACTATATTTATTGTGGATTTTGGGTGAAGTACATGTAATAGATGGAATAAGAATTTATGGCAAGGCTACAACACATACTACTATATATGCTGGAAGCACATTCATTGTTCAGATTGAATTCCACATTAGCATGAATTCAGTGGTGAAATCCAAATTTTTTTTACTACCGGTTCTGTGAGTGTGGCTTGGTGGGTATGGTGTGCCTTGGTGGACGTGGCAGGGGAAGGGCATTGCAAAATCTCCATTCCCACCCCACTCTGGGGCCAGCCAGAGGTGGTATTTGCTGGTTCTCCAAACTACTCAAAATTTCCGCTATCGGTTCTCCAGAATCTGTCAGAACCTACTGGATTTCACCCCTGCATGAATTCTAGAAGTGCAAAACCCCGATCTTCTTGAACATGTTTATTCAAACAATGCGACCAGACAGCTCTCCCTCATTTTGCCTGACAAGAAATCAATCAAGTAAAATAAAATTAAAAGATAGCAAAAATCACATGCCAAGAAGCCTAATCCCATTTTCTTGACTATCTTTGTGCAGGAAGGGAAAACTCCCATGGATCTTGTTCTTCAGTGGCAAAACGGCACCAAGGAAATCTTCAACAACCTGAAAGAGAATGCCTATAAGAATTCCCCCATCGATACGTTCTGAAAACCAGATTGAAAGCTTCAGGGAATGACCGTTTCTTTGCAGGTGGCATCATTATCAGCATAAAGAACAATGTGAAGAACAGATCCTGGATACGTGATGCCATTTTTGCCTCAAGCTAGTGTTTTAACTTTGGAATAAGTCTGAGGACAAAAGGTTCAAAGGCACGGTTTGAGTGTTACAATTCCAGTGGTTTCAAGTTGTTTTTTTAATTTATTCCTATTTATATCTTGTATTCCATTCTTCCCTTTTTCTTGGATGAAGTTTCTTTGGCTGTTATTTCTCTGGTGATCTTTCAAAATGTCCTGTTGATAATAGAATCGTAGAAGGTAACTGAAGTGATAATCAGCCAAGAGCATTTATACAAGACAATCACGTTTCTGAATGTATTAGCAGCTTCACAACAAGCTTCTCTCCTCCCAACTTAACCCCAACATAATTAATTTTTAGGTGTCACCCAACATTTCTGCTGAATTGCTATTATCAGAGTAAACTGTTAAAGCCAAAGAATGGGGGCTGGAGAACAGAGGTATGGAGAGCGATGACATTAGAAAGGAACAGCGGAAGTAGGATGAAAAAAGGAACAGATCTGGTTTATTTTAAGTTTATTACGAAGAGTAGACCAGTTTTACTCAAAATAGTGGACAATGAACTACAAAGTTCAAAGTGGAATGTTACGTAAAGGAAGGTGTTGAAGTGAAGTAGAAGAAAATGCTATTATTTTTACATGCTCGGTAATGGAAGAAAAGTTCTGTATATTTGTATGGCTTTTTATGTACATTTTGTATTAAATTCCCTTTAAGATTTAAATAATGGCTTGTTCTGCCTGACCACTTTTACCTATTTGTCTGAAGATTGTCATGTTCCGTCAGCTAACAAAAAAATGCTTGCCAATTCTCAGATAAGCGTTAGAGGTTATAAATAAACTTTGAAAAATCTTTACCTTCTCAAATCAGGTAGCCAATACTCAAATTGTTGACATTGACTGGATCAATGCACCAAAGTATGATGCCATTTGTTTAGCTTGGGCTTAGTATTTGAGGTAGTGGTACTATACCATTACTACTGGCTTAAGAAAGTTACATGAACAATGGTCGTGCATCCATAATTAAAGTTTAAACAAACCATGGTTAGCCACCATGGAAGGCTACTAAATACTGTTGTGTGTGTCTCATAATGAGTGGTAAAAACCCACAGCGGTTTTGAATGGGTGATGAATGAAAGCAGACTTAATACAAGGTGAGTGACCAGTAACCAGTGTGAAAGCAGCATGCTGAGATGGTTTGGCCATATAGAAGGAATGAATGAATTGCATTTGAATGAATGTGTCAGTTGAGATGAAGATGACCAATAAAAGGAGCCATGGTGGCACAGTGGTTAGAATGCCCTATTGCAGGCTAATTCTGCTGACTGCAGGCAGTTTGATCCTGACTGGCTCAAGGTTGACTCAGCCTTTCATCCTTCTGAGGTCGGTAAAATGAGGACCCAGATTGCAGGGGGCAATATGCTGACTTTGTAAACCACTTGGAGAGCTGAAAAGCGGCATATAAGTGCTATTGCTAAAAGTTGCAGCTAAATGAACTTGGATGAGATCCTCAAAAGGAAAGTAAAAGCAATATGTGATGGTGGAGGGAAAGATGGTTTGCAATGACAGAAACATACAGAGGGATATAGTGAATGGTGTTGTATAAACTAGAGTTAAACTTCCTTTTCTTTTATCTCCCGTTGTTTCTTTTGGGGATTTCTAATTCAATATTTTATGTGACAAAGCTTATCCCAAAAGAAAATAGCACAAACGCGTCATTGCACGGACACAGAAACAATAAAGCTCCAATTCAAATTTTATGGAACAACTTCAACATTTACCTGAAATGTTTCGGAAGCAGGAAAAGATGAAATAAAATTGCAAGCCACTTGGCCAACATTGCAATTGCTACCGAGAGATTGCTGGTTTCAAGGTTACACCCACCCAATGGCCTCAACATTGGCAAACCTGGATCCTGAACAACTGCTCCACGCTTTCCACAAGCTTGTTGTCAAGATCTAATTACATATGCCAACAGTACAATCTTTGTGCTATAAATTGTGTGTGATGTTCTGATCAGGCACAGAGGCAGAAAGTTGAAGGAGCAATTTAGAGGAGAGAGGCTGGAGGTATTGGGGTGCTGAACCCTCTATCCCAGCTTTGGTTTCCTGATATGCTGGATATCTGAGTATCTTACTTCTACCCAACATTCTTTGAACAGAACCATCTTTTATCTCACATCTGAGATCTACTCTCAAGATCCTTGAACACAGAACTGTTACTGGGATATCTACTTAAGATTCTTCATTTAGTGCAGGGGTACCAAACTCGATTTCATTGAGGGACGCATCAGGGTTGTGTTTGACCTCGGGGGGGAGGGGGAAGTGGTC
>JANHZT010006014.1:23298-35966 GCA_032468215.1 Stegonotus admiraltiensis | reverse complement strand
AGAAACACTGACCTAGGGCAACAGCTATTGTAAAATCTTACTCTCCACAACAAGATTTAGCTTAAAGGACATCTTTGCAATATAGTACATTCTATATTTTCTTTCTATATCCCATACAACTGAGAGGAGTTACATGATGGCTCACATATAATCCACGTTACTGCAGGTTGCAATTCAAAATGCTCAGTATGCATTTCTCTTTCTCTAATACAAAACAAAACAAAAATGCTGGGCCATATTTTAATGATTGTAACGATTGAATATTTTCTGCTTTTGGGCTCAATGAAAGAGCAGAATCACAAGTGCAATGATAATCAGCCTTAACATGTCCTAATGAACATCCCTAGTATTGAAAAATAAAACACACAGACGTTTAAAACTAATTATATGCAAGCTATGGTAACAGATTTATGTTACAAGCACTGAACTATGATCCTCATTTATAATAACATGCTTAAAGGAGGGGGGAACATCTTAACAAGACAGATAGCCTAGGACTACAAGAGGAAAAACAAGCTTTTGTTTTGAAATGCTGGTAACTGTTTAGTTATTTATAAATAGCTTGAACAAGAAGAAAAGGTCTGGAATTAAAGATTGATTGGCGCATCATATGAAAACCTCCATCCTCATTTAAGGTTTTTTTTGCTGACGTACATCTTAAAAAGGAAATTAGAAGCTACTTTAGGACTCAGTTGTATATTTCTAGAATTTTATGGAGTTGTTTTCTTGTTTGTTTATGGGATAATGATCCCACTAATTTAGTTCTGAGACTATAGCCATTCTGGAAATGACTACATACATTTAAGCATTCATTCATATAGAAACAAAATATTTTTCTGGTGCATCTTCCCAATCTGTGACCTCTAAAAAACTCCAATTCTGGGAAGAATTCTCAAAACATATATAGAACTCCGGGTTGGACAATGATGGTTTAGCATTTTAGAACATAAACCCTGACAGCCACAAAAACATCTTCACTGCCTCTTCTCTGCCCAACTGCTTCATACTCCTATTCTACAGGCAACTCTTCATTGTTGAGTTCTATAGAGATATAGAAATCACTTACAGGAATTAATTAATATTACTTTGACTTTTCTAAAGGTGAGAATGGGCTCTCTTATATAAACTGAAGATGTGTGAAATTAATAACTCACAATGGGCAACTGTAAACATTCCAGAATTTCTAATGTTTTTTGTAGTCTTAAGACTACATCAACAGAAAGGTTGGTGCAAGTCTACAAGGAGCTGAAGGTGAAAGCAAGCATTTTGTACAACAAAGCTACATAGACATCCTATCCATAGAGATGTGGGACACCAGATTTTTTTGGAAGACAACTGCTTCATCCCTAGCCATAGGCTACGCTGCTGGTTGCTGATAGGAATTAAAGTCCAACAATATGAAAAGATCTGAAGGTCCCTATGAACTCTATTTTTTCTGTTTCTGTCATGTTATATTTTTGAATTCTGAATTTCTTTTCCTAGTTTCTCAGCCCCATCATTTCTCCTGCTCTCTTTCTACATCTCAGATCATATGCTGGGATGTCTTTAGAGAGCTAACCATATGGCTTGGCTTCATCTCACATTTAGATTACTCAACCTATGGGGACAGTCATGAGATAGCTCACTGCATATTTAATATATATAGGAGCAGCAAGTAAGAGAGAGAGATGCAATTTGTGAGATCCTCCAGTGCTCAGAAAAGGAAGCTACAGGGAAGAAAAACAGTTTTCTGACAGCCTTTAGCACACAGTTAAGTAAATTAAATTAACTAATTAAGTATCCTTTGGGAACAATCCAGTTAACGAATGCTTGGCTTAATAATTATTTCTGAATACAGTTAGACCAGGCACAAAAGTAAACAAAATGTGATTCCGTCTCCTTATTAATCTAATGAGTGATTTACTAAGCATGTCTGTTAAAATATCACTGAAATTACATTGTATTGGTCATAAAACCATAAAATACTGTTACGTTTTCTGACAGATGGACTCTGGATGTTAATATCAGAATATGGCAGCTGGGGAGAAATGGATGAAGTTGTGAATCAAGGCCAAACCAGAAGTGCTCCATGAACTCCTTATAAATTCACTGACCCTGGCTTGGCTTGTCCTCCTCAGGCATGTTTTGGATTCAGCAATATTTGCAGCAAGACTCACCCATACAAAAATGATAACATTGACATCATGATACACTTACATTTTGATCTCTGACACAAGTATTCCTTGCCCTCTGAGTCTGCACAGACGTCCAAACGTAAGGTTGTCTTGGTCTGGATGGTGAAAACTGGTAAAATATTTATTATCCTTTAAAACAAGTTTTTTTTAAAAAAAGTGACAAACATGGTGGACAGAATTACTGCTTGCTAAGCTCATTTGACTCATAATAATTAAGCTAGAAAGTGTAGTGAACAACTTTTCAGTAACAGAGAAATTGCCCGGGGCCAGGGGTGTGAGCAGCAAGCTGAGATTTTGTTACAAGGAACACATATTGTGATGCCAAAATAAGCTCTTCCCTGTAAGTATTGGAATGCAGCAGTGATGAAATCCAATTTTTTTTTACTACCGGTTCTGTGGGCATGGCTTGGGGGTGGCAGGGGAAGGATACTGCAAAATCCCCATTCCCACGCCACTCCGGGGGAAGGATACTGCAAAATCTCCATTCCCACCCCACTCTGGGACCAGCCAGAGGTAGTATTTGGCGGTTCTCCGAACCACTCAAAATTTCCGCTACCGGTTAAATGAAATATTTTGAAGAGTATTAAAAAAAGGCAGAATATTATATTTCCCTAAATGAGAAATGGAGAAACATGGTTTTTTAGAGGCAGGAAGCAGACTCAGTCTTTCTTAACAGCCCCCAGCAGATATTTTGTGCCCATTAAGAAAGATTGGGCCAGCCTATTCAGAAACCAGACCCAGTTTCCCTGCCCCAAGCAGAAACTGAGAAAGTCAACTTTTAGTAACGCAGGTTTGCATTACTTGCATCCATTCAAGACCAAAGTCATTAGGCACAATAGGAATTGCCCAACACCATTTCAGAACACAAGCCCCTTCATTACACCATCCCAGAGCAGTCCAAACTTCACCTCAAATACAAAGCCCAAAAGAAGGTATAACACACAGACCCCAAATCCATTTTGTCAGCTGCCCAGAACCACAAACCTGTGTGGTTCTGCTTCATCATTAAGGTTTCCAGTGTCTTTGTCCCAGCTTGGAAATGAACCAGATGGATATTGCTTTCCAACATTAGTTCAAGCAGGTGAACCTAAGTGGCTTATTGGTTCAACAAATTCTTCATCACACCTTTACAATGATAATAAAACCCTAACGTCATAGTACTGCTCATTAACACATTGGAGTTCTCCTTGTCTCTTCAGTCCCCAAAGGCTCCATGAAACAACCCGGTCATTACTAATTTATGAAATATTAAAAGAGAGGGAGCTGCTCTCGACTCAGGAGACCCAATATTCCACAAGGGAGAAAACCATTCAGAAACTGCCCACTTCTGAATTCCATCCCTGTGCACCTCATTGAGGATGGAGAGGGAACATCCATGCTTTGCATGAAAATCTCACGTGCACATATTCTACTTGGGCTAGACAATCTCAAGGAAAAGAGCCATACACCACCCAACACTACAAAAGTTAACAGGAGGAGAAATTACTGCTGTTCGTAACATTTTAAAATATTACATGTTGTCATATGGAGCATATGCTGGAGGTGGTTGATAATGATAGAGCTGATGTCCCCCCTGCTCATCCTACTCCCTCCATCCCCATCTTTTAATTATAGCTGGTAATTTTTATTTTATAGTATTTTAATTTTATTATATACATGTTTCTGCATTTCTCCTGAGATGTAATATGCAGTTCAAGGGTCAAAATACATACTAGAGAGAAAATACAGTCTTGGTCCCAAACCAGAAGAAAATCAATTGACTCCACCCACCCACCCCAAAAAAATTTTATATGCCACTATATCTTTTCCAATGAAATTCTCCAGTTTTTCCTCATCATTTTGTGATCGACCCCTCTTGAACCTGCTTCTTCATTGTGTATTACTTTTCAAAAGCATTGGCGAAGCATTAAAAGTAGGATTAAGAGAAAAAAAAAAGGTGAAAATGCAATCCATCCAGTAGAACAGCAGCAGCAATTAGGCAAATGAGGAAACCTACTCCCACACTCTGAATCTCTTCTGTGGGATCCCACAATCTCCTTAACCACTAATTTTGCATCCATCTTTAAATTACATTTGAGGCACAAAATGTAGGTTTTCCTTTTCTTATCATCCCTGGATGGTTGTGTGGCACAGTATTTGGCAAGTGAAAATGAGCCCTCAATCCATAAGAAGATGGCCTTGTGGTTAGACAAGTAAGATTCCCATAAATATTTGAGGCAGATTCTTAATCCCTTTTACTTTTGTAAAGACAAGCATAAGGTTGTAAGGGGTTCTTTATGACACTACATTTCAACCTTTTGTTTAAGAGTGTAAGTTCAGGTTCTCCTTAATTCATCCAGCTGTTTCTTACCATCCCTGCACATATATATATTTATATATTTAAAATTAAATTTGAATTATTGATTAAAGGATAAAAAAAATCATAGAAGGCCAGTGGCGTGAGTGGAATTAAACTGTCCTCAGATACGCTTGGGATTAAAATGTGGAAACCCCTTTTTTTTTACTTCAAAAGAGGGAGGGGGGAGGGAACGGACAAGGGATTCTGGGTAACTTTGAATTATTTCAAACCTCAGTCAATCATTTCCAATTCTCTGTACAATGGGGAAATTGTAAAAAAAAGAAGAAGAAAGAAATCAATTAGAAAACTCTCCCCAAATGCTAGAATTAAGCCTTTGTCCAATTTCAAGAAACAGGGAATTGGTAGAGTTGTGCTTTTATGAAACTGATTTTGAATTAAATATTGTCTCATGTTCAAGAGTTTGAGTCGTTTAAATTCATTTAACCTCCCCAACCCACTGCTTTTTGCTTCCTTAGCTCCTATCCAGCACCAGTTAGAACCCAGACTATAATTATCATGCAAAACAGTATCTCCCAGGCTCATTAATGCATTTCAGACTTTAAGTTCCTTGAAGTTCTGACGATTTTAAAATATTGATACTCGTTCATGGAATGACTTCCTATGACATAATGGTATTTATGGACTTGAACATGGTTGAAACAGCTAAAAAAAAAGGACCATGTCATAAGTGTTTACTCTTGTGAAAAACTATACCATGTTAATATATGCCAATTTCTTAAATTCTGTTAGCAGTTGTAAGGCAGTCAGATACCACCCATGGGATTGTGTGCCCTCATGAAACACAATTACAATGAGAATATCTCATTATCTCATTGGCTTTAGCTTACTGTTCTGTTACCATGGTTTCAAATACACTGAGGAGTCTGAAACTAAGAGTGCTGCTAACAAAGAACATATCCTTGTACAATGACATCAGATCATGTTAGACAGAATAGACTTAATTAAATACCCCCTGATGTAGCCCAAAATATAGAAGTTATGTATACCCTTTCCCCCCCAAAAACGAAACATGCTATTAAATGCAGCTGGGAAATGCACACATACACACACAGAGAGAGAGACCCACACAAATAAATAGAAAAAGAAAACTCTTGTGGTTATTGAAAGTTAAATGTATTGCAACCATTTATCGCAAGAAATCTATCACAAGCAAGGAAATGGAAACATAATGGAGGGATCAGATAAAGTGAATGATATATATTTCCTTGGTGAACGTAACTTGCTGTGGATGAAACATGCACCATTTTTATTCTGGTAATTTAGACACTGGGGTTCAAAATGGAAGTATAGGGACGTGCCTGATTCATTATAATGTAGCCTAACTTAAGAAGTCATACTTCTTGGACTATAAATAAAAAGTGTATACTGTATATAACCTATTTAAGGAAGAGTGTAGTCCTTTGTCTTTACATTCATCTCTTATAACTGTGCACTTTTTAAAAACCCATTGAAATCAGCAGTACATAAGTACATGTACCAAAGTACTTGATTGTGGCCATGGTTTTTTTTTTCTTCTTAATTTGGAAGACAAGAACCCAATTATGGGTGAATGTGGGTTATTCCCAGTGGTGCTACCAGTTCGGTCCAGATCTTGCGAACCGGTAGTAGCGGTGGCAGGAGGCTCCACCAACCCACCCAGATGTCATCACGGATGCTCTGTGCATGCGCAGAAGCGCCACTTGTGAACGCTTCTGTTGCAAACTGGTAGCAAAGGTAAGTGGAACCCACCCCTGGTCATTCCATATGGTTCATCTTATATGTCAGCTTTCCCTTGTCTTGCGCTCCACCAGATGTACTTGGCATGATGGTTTGAAATTCTAGTGGCCCTTATTGGTTCATAACCCTGAAAGGAGCGGTGCTTTGATTTATCTGTCTAATCTGGTGAGTTACCCCTTCATTGCTTTAAATAAGGCCCATAATATTGTTTAAAAATTAGACTGTGCAAATGGATTGGGAAAAATGCAAAGCTGCCATGTCAGCCTGGAAAAAGATGGGGGTGCTTTAATGTTTCCAAAAGAGGTGCTTTGAAAAGAAGTCCATATCTTCAAAAGTACCTTTTTTGAAGGACTTGCATTAGCTTATGAAGTCTTTACTAAAAAAATTTGGGGGGGGGGGTGATTTCTAGAGGCAGAACAACTCATGGATGTTTATTTCTTGCACAAATTAGATTGTCTCAAGACTAAAACAGGGGTAGGTTGCCCAGAATCTATGATACATCATCTTCATCATCAGGAAACAGACACAGAGAGAATGCAACATGCATAATTCAGCCAAATTTCCCATGTTTTTGTTTCAGAGTCATGGCATTAAAAATTCCACAAATCATTTATTTACCCTGGAGGATATCATGTGACATAATGTGACAATAATGACTTCCCTTGTGGTGTTAATTGATTTTGTCCTGGTAGAGAAGGCAATTTGGCATCCATAGCAGTTTCCAGATCATGGACTTACTGATTGTCTGTCTAGGTAGTATTACTGTTAATGAAGAGAAAACACACTTTCCCCTTTAAACACAGTATGCTAATTAAGACAGACAATAGTGAGCCAGAGGTCGTTTATTATTTTTAAAGTGAGAGTTAATTATAAACGATGGGCACAGAAATGCAAAATGATTGTAAATTAGTAAGTGTGATTCTGAACTCATAAAATCCAGTGTCATATTCTAACCATCTTAACATTTTAACATGTGAATAATTAACAGTCTGAAGTTGAACAATTGCCAGCTTGTAAAAGGTCTGATTGAAAGCAGCATTTATCATCTGCCAAATGAACACAGCTCATTAGGTCAACAATTTTTAATTAATGGCTTTCTGGTAATCTAACATATTTTTAGCATCATGGCTTTAAGTTGTTGGTTTTATATTTAATCTGCACAATAATTAAAAACTGTGCCTAAGCTTAAAGGATTTTCATAGCATTTGAATAACTGTTAGAAGGGATATGTCATTCCATTCAATTTAATTTTGGTACATTTAGAAATTTTGTCCCTGCTCTCTCAGCAACCATGGCAGTGAACATGCATGGGGGAGAGATTTATTTAAGTGGCCCTTTCCAAATCAAAAGCTTCCCTCCCATCGAAAAGCAGACAAAAACATTCTAGTCTAGTTTTCTAATTGCACAGTCATCTTATTTGGTGTTATTATTATTGTTCATGAAAATTGGAGATTGTTGAATGTGAGTATCTGCCCTATGAGGTAGATCATGGAGAAAACATGACAAGACAAGCTAACTCTACTTGATTGTAAAGTTAGGTTAAGCAGAATCTTGCAAGTCTGAAAGTATATTTCTACTCTTTCCTCGACCGTCACCCCTAGTCTTCTTTTCAACCTAAGACAGTAAGGAGGGTCTCTTCTAAGTCTCTTTCACATTCTTGCTGCAGACTAAGCTGCCATTTTCCTGCCTATTCCCTTTTTGCTCCATCTCCCAAGGTCATTCCCACACACCATTATGTTCAGAAAATTCCCCATCAGGCTGACTGAATACTTTAGATGGGGGGAAAAAGTTTCATTTAGATCTTTATGAATTCTGGAAATTGGAGCTTCAGTACAACTGTGGGACTTTAGAAAAACATAAAAACAAGGCAGATAAAACACATGTGATTAAGATATCCAGAAAAATGTTAAAACATTCACATTAAGAATTGGTCAAAATCTTGCCTGATAAAAAGAACCTTTACTAAAGTTAGTGAGTATACAAAAGACATTATTATACATATTTTTATGGAATCTGTTGTGAGAGTAGGAGTGGGCTTCTGATGTTCTCCAAGCTTGTCTTCCAGCAATAATCTTCTGAATTATAGTCAAGCTAATAAATCTATTGCAAAATTTATTATAGCTAGAATCCAACCAAAGCAACCCCACACAAAAATAATTGCAACAGATCATAAGGAAAGACTTCAATTAGAAATAAATGGATGATCGGTATGTGTAAATCATCACAGACCTGATGAAACAACACAGAGAATGCTAGTTATTTCATACCGTAATCAAAACTAGTGTCCTCCAAAGGAATAATTTTTTAATAGTTTCCTTCTTTTCAAATTTATAATCTGTGATGTTATAACAATTATATTGATGAGTCAATATTGTGCTGGACTAGGATTTTGATACTTAATTATAGGTTTGCTGCAGACAGAATGAGGCATATGTACCCATGCAGCTTTTGTCATGGTGTGTGTGTGTGTGGGATGGAAATGTGGAGGTAGGGTTAGGCTTTAATGATGCGGATTCATAATTTATCAATAGAGTGTGTAAGTGATCATTTGCAATTTTAGGTGCACAGTTTCCTTTTGAAGCTCCCACATTAATGTTAATAGGAACAGTGCTTACATTAAAAGGAGACCATCCCCCTTAGGTGTTTAACAACTGATTTATCGAGGCCTTAAACTGCATTGTGAATGTGAACTTCTTTCACTTACCAAGATGACTTCTTTTATGCTTCTGTTATTTCAGCTGCAGAGCAAAAAGAGAAAACGGAAGAGGAGAAGCAAATACTTAATAATCTGAGAAGACACCGTGATTTAAATGTAGTTTTAGATTAAACTAAAAATAGGTCAGTAACTAAACCATCCAGTATATAGAGTCTTATGGCCACAGAAGGAATAACTCAGGGATGGTATTCACTTATCTTCGCTACCGGTTCGTAAATGTGAGCTTGTGCGCAGACCGTCAAGAATGGGACGTGATGACATCCGGGTGGGTGGGCAGAACCTCCTGCAGCTGCCACTACCGGTTTTCTCAAACTGGATAGAACCAGCTAAATACCACCACTGGAGTAACTTCTCAGATTACTGTTTTTCCATCTTTAGCTTCGAAATCTACCTCCTCCCCATGTTCTGTTAAAATGAATTTTGAATCTCTTCTCAATTCCATATTTTTAGTCAAATACATTTTAAAATTACTGTTCAAGAAAAACAAATTTACTGACTCTTGATTGTAATTCATAGCTTTAACTTCATTATTTGCAACCTTATATATGGCCTTCAGTATTGCAATAGCATATATGAAGCAGAAGGGGCATTCAAAATGCTACTCTCCACCCTTACCCAAGAGATATTTTAGCCAGCAATTCAAATTTCAAAATCCACTAGGCAAAATTGTTTTTGTAATAACACTATTAAAAGAGGGTGCGATGTTCAGTGGTTAAAGATGCTGAACTTGTCAGCTGAAAAGCTGACAGCCCAGGTTCGAGACCCGAGCACTGTGCAACAGGGTGAGCTACCTGCCCCAGCTCTTGCCCACCTAGCAGTTCGAAAGCATGCAAATGTGAGTAGATAAATAGGTACCACTTTGGTGGGAAGGTAACCATGTTCCATGTGCCTTGGTATATAGTCATGCTGGCCACATGACCGTACAAGTATCTTCAGACAATGCTGGCTCCCTCGGCTAAGATGAGCACTGCCCCTGGAGTGGGACACAACTGACAGGAGAAACCTTCACCTTTACCTTAATAACACTATTAGCACCCAGATTGTTGGGGGAAATATGTTGATTCTGTAAATCGCTTAGAGCGGGCTGTAAAAGCATTATGAAGCAGTATATAAGTGCTATTGCTATTGCTATTAGATCCAACCAAGGTTGAGGTTTTCAAGAAGACTGCACAACTAAGACCTAGATGAAAACTACATAAATGGATGTAATTGTTTCAATCCTGCATGGTGCTGAATCTAAGAAGTTCTTAGTGTCCACAAAATACTTCTGAATAGACCTACCTGTGCAGCTGCTTCCCAATGTAAACATGCAGTTATTCATCTTGTCGCCCTCCTTTTCTCACTAAAAAAGAAATCTCAGATCTCAAGAATTCTCCCTAGAGAAATAGATTCCACAGATTTTAAACTGGATTACCTAAATACCTTGAAGGATTACGTCAAGAAATATTGAAACTTTTCAGGAGTTCTTCCCTTGTGTAACTACATTGCATATTTTTTGTCACTTTGCCGGTAACTGTCCCTTCAGTTGAATGTATCTTCAGCTTTGAAGTACACAAAGAACTCACGTCACTCAGCAATGGAAAAGAGCTGATAAATGTCTTGCTATGATTTATGTTGTGACACCATAGCAAGGGTAGAATATCTTTCCTTGATAATGAGTTCATTTTAGTTGCCATTGATATTGGAGGCTGTGATCCGAACCCTCCTCCCCGAAAGCCTATCTAGAAAACAAACCAAATACAGTATCAAATGTATTTAAAAGAAAAGCAATGGAAAGAAAATGTTGAAAAACAGGTACCTACCCAATTCAAATGTTTCATTACAACAAGCCCACGGCTCCTCCTTCTCTTGATGGAATAATCATATCTGTTAAAGAATAACCCTTGAGTAGCAAGGGTGTGCACATGAAAGCGGTTGAGAGTAGTTGTGAATAAGCAGTCACCATACAGATACACACAGAGTTGTGTTATAGTTTACACAGTCCAATAAACAAAGCCTTCATACCAGTCGTATTAATCATACACAGTAAACAGTTCTTCTAGAGTAGCAAACAGTAAGACAGTAAGTCAGATCGAGATATCGGAAGACAAGAACAACAAAGAGAGCAAGCCATGTTTCTAGCTCCCTCTTAAGGACATTGGCAATAAAGCTAATCAATCAGGACACAGTATGATGCAATACAGCAGTCTTAAAGCTATACAATACAATACAATACAATGCAAACATACATTGATGGTTTATATATTGCCAGCCCAACAAGTTAGGTAATAGTTATATACCTAACAATATCTTTGCAGATAGTCCTTGACTTATGACCATAATTGAGTCCAACATTTCTGTTGTTAAGTGAGGCAGTTGTTAAGTGAGATTTGACCCATTTTATGAAATTTTTGCCACCGTTGCTAAGTGAATCACTGCAGTTGTTGAGTTATTAACACAGTTGTTAACTGGATATGGCTTCGCCACTGACCTCCTTATCAGAAGGTTGCACAAGGTGATCGCATGACCCCAGGAACTGCATAAATATGAATCGGTTGCCAAACATTTAAATTTTGATCATGTGACCATGGTGGTAATGCTGCAGCAATTGTAAATATGAAAAATGGTCATTTTCAGTGATGCTGTAACTTAGAACAGTCACTAACTAAGTCGAGGACTATCTGTACTGCTCTCCTCAAACCTGGAAGGAAAAGTGAATTTGGCTGGAATGAGACACGATCTCCTATGACGAAGGACAGAATGCCATCCAGATAGCAAGAAAAAGAATTGACTGGATCATTGGGAATTAGATAGGATATTTTTTCAAGGGAGGGATGGGAATTGCAGAGAATGAGAACTATTCAGTTGTTGTTAGTTACAAAGTCATGTCCGACCCTATTCACTATTCAGTAAGCATAACTAAATTAAAATAACTAAATATAACTAAATAACTAAATATAAAATAAAGCATAACTAAATTGAAATAACCGTTTCTTCTGAACCAGTGAGTAGATAAAACCTCTGTCTTTGTAAGTTAGGAAGCTCAGCAAAAAAAGGACACTGATAATCTCATAAAAATCTATAGGACAGACTTTTTAAGACACTTTCAAGGAATAACCAGAGTACTGGGACATCTGGAAAACCGGATTTAACTGTAGGCTGCGTAAGAAATTGTGCAAATAAGTCAAGAGTTTATTTTAGCTAATGACGTGTAACTCTTACTAAGAAAAATGAAGATCTCTTCTGTTTTCAAATTTTACAGTTGAACCCGTCTGTTAGATATAAAAAATAAATGGATTTTTTAGACATTAAGGTAAGAATCAGATTCGGGATTTGGGGGAAGGGAGGCTCTATGAGGGAGTTTAAAAGTGGTGGCCATCAGACAATACTGGTTTCCCCTATTCTTCCCATCGCAGCCCTTCACCACCAGCCATTCTTCCCACACAGGATAAGAAAGGGTAAGTACAGGACACAAAGTTATAGAGAGGAATAGTCAGTGGTTTTGGTAGATGTATCCATATTTCCTATACTTTTTCTTATCTCGTGCCTTTAATTTCATTGTCTTACTATTTCTTACTCCTTTTCTATACTTTTCTATATAGCATGTTGTTAGTCGTAAAGTCGTGTCTGACCCATCGTGACTCCACGGACAACGTTCCTCCAGGCCTTCCTGTCCTCTACCATCCTCTGGAGTCCATTTAAGCTCACACTGACTGCTTCAGTG
>JANHZT010006013.1:73673-91571 GCA_032468215.1 Stegonotus admiraltiensis | reverse complement strand
TATCTGGTCTTAATTATGTATTTTAATTGGGTATTTGTGGTTATTGTGGATTTTATTGTTGTGAGCCGCCCTGAGTCTATTGGAGATACTGCGGCATATAAGTTAAATAAATAAATAAATAAATAAATAAATAAATAAATAATAATAATAATAATAATAAAATATGGTGCTTCCAGATACTTTGTTTTTATTGCATTGGCATAAAAATAGGTTTAATGACTAAATTAACAAATATTCATAGGATATTGTCCTGATTTGAAATGGATCTTCTATATTTGATTTTGGGTAAGGCCAAATAACATATATTGTGGTATGCTACATGCTTCATTTGACTTTTAGTTTAGTTGGCTGTGTGCTTCAGTAAGTTTATTCTATTTGGCAGTTTAATCATATTTTTGGTGTACCGTCAAGTCCTTGTGCTCCCTGAGCTACTCCCTGTAGTTTTCTTGCCAAGATTTTTCAGATATCCTTTGCCATTGCTTGCTTTCTAGGATGGAGATAAGTGACTTGACCAAGGTCAGCCAGTGGCTTAGTGAGACAGAGACTAAAGTGGGGATAGAATTAACAGTTTCTAGCGTGATCACTTCCCCAACTGGCTCTCGGTAAATTACTTCTATGCATTCATTCCATTCCCTAAAGAAGTTCTTATGAAGAACCTCTCATCCACACTGAATGAATAGCACATCAGAAACTCCTATATTTCTTTCCACCATGATACATTGTGGCTGTAGAGTAGTTGTAGCAATAGCATTTAGCAGTCTTACAGATAAGAGATGTCCCACATAAAATATATTATAGTTACCAGATTGTTAAGTACCAAAAAGATTCAAAAGAAATACCACGGAAGGGAGAAATCCTGTATTTGTGGGATAGTGTCTCTATCTCCAGGTTATTTATTTAATTTGCATTCACATCAAAGTTGCTTACATGGCAGAAGGTAGAAGATAAAAGATACTCATGATTCACTGCAGTATGCCTGCATGAACTTAAATAGTATGAGATACAATTTCCTTTTTATTCCTGGATGAAAACTTATTTAAAATGTGGACATTTATATTTGCTTTTAAATTTAAGAGCTCCATAACACAAAATTAAATTTCTAATATCTTGTGTCTCTTCTAATAAATATAGTAATGAAGGATATGACACATGTCTAGGTTGCTCCATTAATTCTCAACCTTGGCAACTTTTAAGATGTATGGACTTCAGTTCCCAGAATTTCCCAGCCACCTTAAAGTTGCCAGTGAGAAACAATGTCATGGAAGAAACAGGATAAGTTTATTAGAGAGAATAGGAAAGTTTTGCAATGACATTGACTTGCTTTCACTGAATCACTATAGAAATAATGACTGTGGCCAAAGGAAGAAGTTATAATAGGAAGGTGAATAGAAGACTCACAATTGAGGATAGACCCTGATTTTTAATTATATTTGGCATTCCTTTAATTAGATCAGGAAAAGTTGAATTCAAACTCAAGATATCTATAGATGTTCTGCCTGATACCAATGTTCTTAGCAAATATTTTCAAGAAAGCATTCAACTGCGCCAGAGTGTGAGAAGAGGAAGAGACATATTGAAAAAGTACTGAGTGTTAAGAGCCAACAGTATCTAAGGCAAACTCTGGAAACATCCAGATGACACATGTGTCCTTACATCATCACAAATAGTGTCTTGGACGGAGAAAGCAAAGAAGCATCACGTTCTTGTGATGCAAATCTAGTCTTTTCCCAAGTACATTGTGATGTCGCACAGTCATCCAAAATGGGAGGTGCTTATTTTTCATTTTGATAAAAGCAGCAAAAGTTTTCAATCACCACTGCTCATTGTGCAAAGGATGCAATTTAGCACTTGCAACACAAGGAGAAAGGAGATGAAAACTGTAGCTCAAGCCCTAAAATAGTCGTATCGGTCTTGAACAGTCTTTCCAAACTCTATGATAAAGTCAACTGCAACCTTGTGGTGTGATGCGACTCCATTTAAATTGAAGCCTTGAGCTTTTAAACAAAATTAAGTGTGGCCCTTGGCCAGAAAAAGATTTCACAACCCTGCAGAAAGCCTCTGAGAACAACATCCTGTTTGTTCAGAAATCTGACTTGAAACATTCCTGACCTATGGTTGTCCAGACTCCAGCTGAACATGAAAGGGACCTCATTACCTTTTTTGGATAAGTTACTAATTAAATGTTTTTTTTTTCTAAATATGCAGCTGGAATCTCTCTTCCTGTAACGTGGCATCTATTTTCCTTGATCTCTGCACTCTGGGATGATGGAGAACATGTTACAATTTCCTTTTGTGTGAAAAACTTTTCAGATACTATGCATGATGTGCAGAAGCCCAAAGATTCAAGTTCCACATCTAATGTTGCCAATATGATTGCCAATATGAATAAATCCCATTCTGATGAGAATATCATTGTGTCATCATCTTTATGTCTTCTTGCATCTAGACAAGTATATAATGCTTTGAATGCCATCAATTGCCTCATTCCTAAGGCTCCATCTTACATAAAAGTAAGCTTAGTATGCTGCTGGTTGGCACGATAAATTAATGGATACCTGTTTTGTACAATATTTATCAAATTTAGCATTATTTTATTACAGGAGACATTGTGTCTGGATGTTACCAGGATTTTACTCATAGACCATCCCTGTCACCAAATTGGGCTTGTATGGAAAAGTTACTGGTGCTTGTAAAAAAGAAAGGAACTATATAACAAAGGGCAGGTCAGATACTGAATATATTCAGGCAGTCCAAGTAGATTGCAAATATTTTGGGTTAATTCTTTGCATTAATATCTGTCTTCCAACAGGACGGAACCTAGATCTATGACCTGGTTCTCCCTGCAAATCGTTTTGGAGAGAGCTGAGCAAAATGCAGATTTCCTATTAGCTGTGATTTCAATGCCAGAATCAGCAAAGCTATCAGCAGCAGTGTTAGGAAGTTTAGTCCAAAGGGTGAATGGTATTTGCCATGGTCCTCTATGGACAAATTTCTAAATAAGCTCCACAAAAGATTCACTTACTGAATCTGGATTTTGTGTACTTTACTTCAGTTGATAGTTCTATGCTTTTTAAAGTTCATTTGGAATCAATGTCATAAATTGTATCTTAATTTCTCTTGCAATTCTTTCCTGGGTTAACTCCTTTGATATCTACAATAGAACAGACATGATCATTTACCTGTGGTTCTGAACCTTTTGGATTCTATTTCCTCTTCCTCCCACCTGGGTGAGACATCATAATCTTGGTGGCATTACAGAGATTAAATAAAATTTCATCCATCCTAACCTCATCAAGAAAATCGTTTCTTTTTTATATCCCTACAAATGCTAAATCAAAGGTATCTTTGCAATCCAACTCAAAAATATTGTTGCTATGTATTATTAGTTCAATTAATTCTCTATTAAGCTCTGAGGTTACCACTGCTTGCCATCCTAGAAAGAATACTAAAAGGAGGGTATGGTACAGCCACGATCGTAGAAGTAAAGCTCTGAGGAAGCTACAGAGCAGTTAGAGAGGAAATAATGAATTCTAATTAAATAACCAAGTTATTGATCTAATTTCAATTCAAGTATAAGCAATTATTATCGAATAAGAAGTTGTCCTCTTAGAAGAATCAATGGAGGATTTTTTTTAAAAAATGGGAGGACATTTTGATTGCTAGTGGTATTTTTACACATACTACCATGCTCTAGGCATGTATGTATCTAAGTACAAAATTGAATCCGATTTTTGTCTTGTGAACCGAGCCAATATCCTCTACTAAATTAAACATACTTCCAGAGTGGTTAGCTGTATCAAAATCTGAATGTAAGCAACTGATTTCAAATTTAGGATTCCCGGTTAATCCTCATCCTGACCAGACTCTTCTCAGAAATAGATGAAACACCGTAAACAAGGTATAATACGTTCAATATTTATAAAAGGTAACTGGCAAGAACCATCAAATTATCATTCATCATAGTTAAAAGTATAGTCTGCTAGAAATTTTCTATGCTTAGAAAGTTCTGAATAAACTTGAAGAAACAAAACCCTTACATCCAGAACCAGCAGGATTTTAAAAACAGAATAGTTGTCCTTTGAAGGCCTTTATTCAGAAATATACCAATGGGCATACAAATAACTCTGCCATATTTATTGAACTTTCCTCTGTCTTTAATTTCATTGAGATGTCTCGATTATGGAAGAAACCAGCTAGGACAGATATTATTAAGTGTCTCCTTAAATTAATTATTGAACTATATAATGACTTTACAGCTAAAGTATGAATGGACCTTCAAAGATACTAGTCAGATTCAATCTTATTGGAGAAGGACTGTTTACCTAATTCCTTCTTATTCAACTCCTACATAAATGATATTGTAGGGTCCATGAAATCACTGTTGTGCCTCCCTCTCACTTAATGGACAGAACATTTCAATGTTTAGGTATGTTGATGATATAGTTCTGATTTCCACTGCCAAGTTTAGTCTTAGAAGATTACTACTCAAACTAGCTGCTAACCGTGAAAAGGAAAACGTGAAAGTGATTTATAAACAAGATAAAGTTACTAGTTTTGGGCAATAGTAATATTAAACATAGATAGACAATTAATGTCCAACAAACAAAGCAGTGCTGTTTTTTTTTAAATACCTGGGCATTACCATTCACAAATGTATTTTATGAAAAGCCTTGACAATTGCCCAGCATAAAATGGGTGCTATTCTCATATTTTTACATTTTAAAGGAAGGCATTTGGTGAGCCCTGCATTTAAAATATTCGAAATGTTGATTTGAGGGTAAGATGAGAAAGTCTCTGTACAACTGGATGTAGCCCAAAATAATTTCATAAGGAAGGACCTGCCCAGGGCATTTCTACTTGCTACTTAAGGAAGGAATAGGGCTACCTTTTATTGCCATCATAATACATATTGCATTGCTGGGTCACTATATAAAACTAGAAAGCCTTCAAGGATTACATCTTGCCAAACTCTCCTTTCTCCATTTCATAGCTGGGAATCAATGGACTAAATTTTTGCCTTGCATCCTACAAATGTACTATCCCACCTTTGGGAGAACTTAGATCTTGAAACACAGAAAATAACATAAATTGGCTTTATGAATAGGTTGATAATAAAGATACTACCATAGTATAATCATCCACATTTTTATCTTGGTATGATCATGATAAAAAACATAGAAGTCTCTCCCAGTATCTAGTCAGCATAACCAGTACTTCACTGAGAGGGACTTTAATATCCCTTCATCTGCACATGTTCTCCATGTATCTCAAAGGGACGGGATTTTTTACAAGATCTCTGATCTTATAGAGTTGGTCAAGTGGAAGTTGTTACCTATTATGTTCCTCTCTGCTACATTTATAGTAAGATCAGTGCAAAATTGTGAATGGCCAATGAACTCAAGTGCTTCAATCTTGAAAAATTGAACGATCTTCTTGCAAATGTGTTCCCAATTGTCAACAACCAAGTTGCTGCTTTTGTTCTGCTGTCATTCCAAGTTAGAAGTGCTTAATTTCTTAGCTGTAGCATTGACTTTATTCTGCCGTAACCTTTTGCTTTTACTTATTTTGTTTCTTTATTTTACAATTTCAATATTTTGTTGTTATTTTACTGTTTTTATCATATTCCATATATTGTGACCTCTGGTTACAACAGTAAATGTAATTACTGATCAATGTTGTCAATAGATCAAGTCAGGTTTGCCTTCATGAGTTGTGCTTGAGCCTCTGAGAGCACAGCTGAGATGGTCTGTCAAAATAGAGCCTTTTTGCTGATTGTTTAACTTCAGAGGCTCCATTTATCAATTAGGTGATAGACCCCTTTTTTGTGGTAATGTCCTCTTTCTTGAAAATCCTTCCTCTGCAGGTCTTCTTGGTAACATTATCCTATGTCTGTCTGTCTGTCTCCCCACTCCCCCTTTCTTATTTTAGGTATCAGGTGAATATGTTTGATATTTTCTATTGCTAGTTGTGTGATTTGATTTTTGAATGAATGTTGGTTTGCTTTTTAATTGTGATAGTGGCTTGCCTTGATGGCATGTCACTTTGGTCCCACGGGAAACTTGATATATCTGCATTAAATTTAAATACATATTGATAAATTTCTGGGAACTTTAAGTATGAGAAAAGTGTGCTGTTGCTGTTTTATTCCAAACTGTTATCCTTGAAAGAGATGGTTTCCTTGCTTTTACCGGATTTTTCTAGGCCTTTTAGCAGTTATGTCAAGTGTTTCCCTCCTGATTGATTACTGCTGCTGGTGAAGTGCTTACGGGCTATTTTCCCCACCCCTCCTTTAGAGATGCCTCAATTTCCAATGTGATGCCAGCAAGATAAATGCCTGGCTGGACATCCCCAGCTGATGATACTCCCAAGCTCTTTCTGAATTTGAGGCAGCTTCTCAGCTTGCCTGTATCTGTGGCTCATCTTGATTGTGCTGTACGCAAATCCTTGGAGATTGGGTTGATCAGGTTCACTAATGGTCAGACTTCGCTTGGTATTTGCTTACATAACACTATCAGAACACATGTCTTAAATATTTAATCAGTTTTAAAGGGTCGCTTTCATAACAAGGCATTGAATTACACTAGAAAAGCAAGATTAGGTTGGAGGAAAGATGGTCTGTAATGCCCTACAGGAAAAACAATAGCTCTGGGTTTATAACCTGTGGAACTCGCTGTTAAAGACACATTTCTCCAAAGAAGAACAAGAGGAGGAGGAGGAGGAAGAGGGGAAGAGAAGGGTGGTGGTGGAGTTGGCCTTCATGAACATGTCTAAGAAAACTCAGTTGCAGGAAGGTGAATACCAGGCAAATGCAATGGGGGTCTACTTTATGCCTAAGCATATCTTTCCTAGTATGTTTTCATTAAAAATAAATGGAATAAATTGTAGCATTTTCCCATGCTTTTGCATAAACCTTATGAAGTATCACCAACCCATATTTATCATGTCTAAACTGATTTTTGGTGCTTTGAATTTTCCTGCCCATGGTCACTGACACAGGAAAATATCAAAATTGCTCACAATTCCACCCACCTCTATAATTTTGATATACGATCAACAGAGGGCTCAACTCACCCCCACAGTTGGGACTGCACCTTTCTCTGGAAAGCCTTTGGTCTTCATTAATTTCATGGTACAAAAACCAATCTGATTTTCTGTGTGATACTTCAGCATGAAGGAAAAGTTTACTTCCTAAATTTTTTACAACTACGGGGTTATGGAAGGAATGAGAAAACATGCTTACAGGTAAGTTTTTTTAATTGTCCACTTTTTTATAAGCCATTATTGTCAGTTGATCAACCATAAGAACTAACCTTAAATAAGGGTTTCACGTAATACTTTTTAATAAGACAGAGAAAACATAGTTTAAGTTTCACATTTTAGCTGAAGATGTGCTAAATAATGTATTCCAAGCTGATGGAATGGCTAATACAGGTTTTAATACATTCATTACATGGGTTTGAGGTGTCCTATTCACCAGTTTTAGTATTTAAAAGTTGTGTTGTAAACTATCATAGGCTTGTCAGGAATGTGTGGGTAGACATATATAAAATAAATGAATATTTGGCCAATGTTTCAAGTGCCACCAAAGCCCAGTTGATCCCAAACCTGCTTAAGCTATTCCCTGCCAATGGGGTTTTCTGTTCCTGCATCCCACCAGTTTGGAGGACTTCAAATAAACTGATCTTGCACGTTGTCCTCTGGAGATACACCTTAGCCTGACTGGATGAAGAACCTCAACCACCAAGCCTAACAGTAAGGGCTGTACAAGCTTGACATGTTAATGGAAGCATAACATTTAACTTTAGAAACACACTCAAGAAAATACGTCCTTGTTTTAGTATTCCTATTCTAAGAGCTAACAAAGTTCTACATTTCAGCATATATCTGCTGGTGTAATTTCCAATGGCAGATATTTAAAATTTGCATTTGTGAATTATCTTATATGTACCTCCTATGCAAACTAACAGCTGTTGAAATGATGGGGAAAAGGAATTGGATAGCATGCATCTTTCTTTTTCATTATTAGTGAGGCAATGCTTCACCCAAGGAGGAGGGAAGGAAAACACTTGTTTGTGCATAAGTATTTAAACTTGGCTGGAAATTAGGAAAATCATTCCAACACACTGGAAGAGTATTAAGGTAAAATGGTTGATATGTAGATATATAGCATCAGTGAAGCCATCAACACAGGATTTGTTTGCTATGTGCTTCAAGAAACATCAATAAAACCTTGATAATCTAAAAGTCTATTAGATTGTATTTTTTCTTTGAAAGAAAAAACACATAGAACAGATTTTATTTTAAAGGGAAACTGACTTCGAAAGTGTTAGAATGAAACCATTCATCAAACACATTGTGGTATCTGAATTTCCGATAATAAATGAAGTACTAATGTAATTAGTGTTGGAAAATAAAAGAGCCAAGAAGTACTAAGAAGTAGTACTGTTAAGTAGTAACAATTATAATATTAAATAAACCATGCATTTAATTGCCTTTGAATACTTTATTATACTGGAATTGCAATGATATTAACATTTGTACAAATGCATAAAATTTCTGCTAATTAAAAAGAAGTGTAGAAATTGGTTCAATACGTCCAACATCAATGAATGCGTTGTCCATTTTTAATAAATGTGTTCACAATGTGAAAGAGAGAGAGAGAGAGAGAGAGCGAGAGAGAGAGAGAGAGCAAGAGAATAAGGCATATTAAAAGCAACTATGACCAAATATTTACAGGTATGTATCAATTTTGTTTCTGTTCTCCCAGGAGATGGTTGTTTTCATTGTTATTTTTAACAGATTTTTAAAAATGGCATACAATACAAAAAGCAGATCATAGCCCAAAGACTATTAGCATCCTTTTATTCCCCTTTAACATTACATAGCGTTTTTCCTTCTCCCACTTTGAAATCAATAGTTAAATAAAAATATTAACCTGAATCAACTAACATTGTTCAAGCCTCAATTAAAATGGATTAAGTTTAAAAAATGCATTTGGAATTGATGATGGAAAGAAATAAAATACATTTCCCAAATTTGTGAAACAGTTACTGATTTTTTCTTTGACTATATCCTTTTTATTTTTATAGAATCATCTTTTCTGGAGATAAAAAAGTTATAGAAATGAACTTTTGGTAAACTCCAAACTCAAAATCTATCTCTCACTAAAATCCTATTTTTTTAATGATTAGGTGATTTTAAAAAATACATGGTGGTGAAAACTAATTTATGAAAGGATTCTTTACAAAAAGAATATATTCTATTTCCTGCCAATATTTATAATTTTTCTGGGTAGAAAAGAAAACAAAACCAAAAGATAAATTGTTCATACAGTATATTCATGAAAAAAGCACGATAGCAGTGATAGAAATTCAGATATTTTTACTTTTATTTCCAGAATTTGCAATAAAAGAGCCCTGGAAAACAATCAGAATAATTTACTGCAATCCATGCTAATGGTTGATTTTACAACTACATGGAAACAACCTGAAACTTAACACAACAAAACTACGATTTGACACAGGCAGAGCAATAACATGATCTTTAAAGAGAGCTGCTTCATAAAACATAATGTGACATGTTTGTTTCAATAAAACAAGAGACTACAGATGGCATATTCCACATGTTATATGTGTTTTATGTCAACAGATTCAAGCAAAATGTTATCCAAATAAAATTTTGAAAGGACTCTGATTTACACTTAGGAGAATTCATCTCTGCTTTACAGAAATGTGCTGGATGCACACTGCCAACTCTAACCCACTTAAGTGGTTTATAGAGATAGGAAATGTTAGCATTTTCAGATCCTATTTCTTCCAACATTCGTGTTGATTAATAGGTATTTCTTCTAACAACGTAGCAGACTGTAAAATCAAGAAAACATCCATCAGTTAACTTAAGATAACCAAATATGAACCATTGAAAACAATTGTATTCAGTTGTGTCTGAATCTCAGAGATTGCCTGGATAAGTCCCTGAAGTTTTCTTGGCAAAGTTTTTATGAGTGGTTTGCCGTTGCCTCCTTCTTAGGGTTGGAGAGAATGATTGGCCCAAGGTTATCCAGCTGAGTTTGTACCTAAGGTGGGATTAGAATTCATGCTCTCCTGGTTTCTAGCCTGTTGCCTCAACTACACTGGAATTGAAACAAAAAAAGTGAACTTGGCTTTTTTTTGCTATCACATTTTATTGTTTTAAAAATAATTACCCTTTTAATTAGATCGTTTAACAATTAAAGTTTCTGTCCCCATTAATCAAACTTCTCTGTGCTTTATGTTATTCCATCAGTTAGATATCTTAAGGGTACCTGTGGGAAGGCTGAACTAGAAGGAACTGTGATCTTAGCGCACAATCTTTTACCTCTCTAGTCAGATGAAAACCCACATATTTCAGTCAAGTATCTATAGGGCTGCTAAAAGTCTGTATGGATTCAAAAACTTGGTTACCACTATTAATAGCTTTAAGTCTTTACAGAGCAATCTGATGGAAAACAAGGTAACAGCAATTTATACACATTAAATACACACTTCCTATAGTTCCTAGCAAGTGAAGGAACAAACCACTAGTGACTTGCATCAAAGAGTTCTTAGTTTGTCAGCAAATTTGTTCCCAGAATTTGCAAATGTGAGGGATCCTTCTCATCTAAGTGGTACAAAACCAGTAAGGTTTATTGTGCACATAATATTCTTTCTTATTCTATGGCTTACACAAAGAAAGTATAAGTAGGAGAAAAGTTTGAACATTGTTGAACGTTTTTCCTGTTCCAATCTCAGAGCAAAATTCTTTCAGAGCCAGTGTGATAAAGGTGAATGTGCCACCAGTTCAAATATGCATTATTGAATAATATTTTATGAGTAAAGAGATTGTGGGAGAGATGGTTGAAGTGCAATTTTCAAATAATATTAATAATTGAAATGTAATATGTTGCTAATTAGTTGTAATAGTTTCCATTTTCTAGGCACTGTTTAATATTAAATATTTAATATTTTCTAGGCACTGTTTAGAATTAAATCTTTCCCATCTCCACCATCCTGGCTTGTTGGCCAATCTGATTTTATTCACAATGGAACTTCAGTTGTTTTAAGCTACTGAAGACTGTTTAGTTATAAAAACAAGAAGTACTGATAAGGTGATTTAGTGCAATTCGCTAGGTAATTATTAGAAAAAAAGTAAAGTATCAGGCAAGATGACTTGCTTTTAATAGGCAGCTTTCCAGTTATCTGGGTTATTTCTCTTTAGCAGATCTTGCACACCTTCAACAAAAAAACAAAATAATAATATGTTTGTTCGTTTTGGTTGCTACAGAAAGCAGATGCTGCTCTGAGAAAAGAAAATCAGAGAAAACAGAACTGAATTGGGGAATTCACCAAGATGTACTACTGCCAACCTGTTTTGTTTTGTTTTTTAAATTTCATTGAGGCTTGCTCGAGTGAAGATACATAACCACCACTTGGCGATTACTCCCAAAGTAACTCAGAAAAATGTAAACAGATTCTGTAGAAGAATTCTGTTTAAATGGAATGTTAAAAATAACATTTAGTAATAAATACTTTATAAAATTCTCTGTGAATACAACGTTTAATAGATTCCTGGTTTGGGTTTTTTGTTGTTATTTTAATTTCACTTTGGTCCTCATCAGTTTGCATAAATCCACCATATACTTTTTTCATTTTCTTTTGTTTTGTAGGAAAAACGTTGGCTACAAAGCAGGAGATAATTAAAAGACTTTTTATAAAAACACAAATACAGATATATACTCACCATATAGTAAATATTGTTATTTTAAAAATATAGATTTCACCCTACAGCTATAGCTAGCTTGTTAATAAAGAGAAGAGCGTTTATGTTGAAATGTTTGCTTTTGATTATTTGCCATTCATTTTCTAATTTTTTTAATGGCTTGCATACTTTTACAAAAATGCACAATCATGCAATAAAAAAGCTCACCATTATCATAATAAATACTGTAAAGTAACTGTCATTTAGATTACAATATAGAAATATGGCTTGCAGAAAAGCTTATGTAGCATAGATATTTTGTATTGCAATCCAGCCCTTTTTGATAAATATTGCAATTTGCAGTGTTTGGGGATTTTTTCCCCCTTCTCATTGTACTTTATATTTAATTGAGTTTTTGGACAGACAGCAAGATTCAGTTTCAGTCTTTGTGTAATTAGGCCTCATTCTCTCCTCAGTAAATTAGGCAAGGCTGCCAGATCTGAGCCACAGAACTTCGAGTAACAAAGAGACACCCAAAATGTAAAACTTTGATGACATCTAACATTATTCAGCTGTTTTGAACTCAAATGTAGTACCTTTAAGTTTGGGAAAGGGGTGAGTTTATTTTAATTCAGATACAAAGTTCTGAATTAAAAGGAAGGCAGGGAACTGAAATGGTGGGTAAGTTAATTAGTTTTATCACTAGAAATATGCAAATTAACACCCAGGTTTTTATTTTATTTTTCTTTCAGCCTTTATATGATTGTCAGGCATACGTCTGGAGGTGAGACAGAATTCTCCTAAGTAAGAACATTCAGAATTACTTGAACTCTAAATTCCAAGAATAAGTAATTTCTCCACAGTGTTTGGTGATATTTATAATGAAGTAAGGATGACTATAGTGTAAAGGAGGAATGCTCTTATTAGTTCATGGGTATTACATTTTAGAGTTGATAACAGTAGTTATATGTATAGTAGTGATTTGATGTTTATTCTGGGGAATACATAGCATTATGTTCTATTTTGGTCAAAAAATATTACATGCATTATTCCAAGGCAGTTGTGCATGCTTTCTTTGAAAAAGCCTGACATTAATCCAGCTTGCCAGAAATTAACTCTCTGCCCAGGAGTGGCAGAAGTGGACAAACATAATGAAGTATATTTGAGTTTATGAAATCTCATGCACAAGAATCATTTAATTTCTCAAGCATTGCTGAGCTCTTCAGGTGAGTTCCTGACCACACATGCTTCCTTTGTTTCACTTTTCTTTAATAAATATTTAAATAGTAGTAGTCTGAGGAGGGGAAAAGGTAAACATTTATTTTAAGATAAACAGCAGCCTCAGTGTTGAGTCCATGTATTTTATATATGCACTTCAATAGGAACTAAGAATCACTGAATTACTGGCTTCAGGGCAAAAATACCCAGGACTCTTTGCATTGTCAACCCTGTATGTTACAATCTGTGGAAATAATATGATACATACATCAGATGTCACTTTCCTTTTCAAGAAAGTTTTTCCCCCAATTCAAACACTTGTGGGAAAGTATTTTTTCAGATGTAGTGGCTGCCCATTAGGCTGCGCCATTCACTTCAATGGAACAGGTAGTACTACCTATAGATTCTGGAATAGATTGTGCTGTAGTGGTCATTCCATTAAATTAAACAGCAAAACTGTTTGTGTACAGAACCTTTTGCATTTCTAGCAATGTAAAGAATCAATATGGTGACTATGTTTTCAAAGTTCTGTATTTCAACAGAATTTCTTCACAGCCATTGATATTTTACAGGTATTGTATCTTTTTAGCATTAATTACTGCAATATAATAAAAGGCTTATGTTTTTGATATCTCTATTGTTGTTTTTCTTTTCAGAAAAGAACCCTAAACTTTTCAGCAGTATTTATATTTCTTCTGCTTCCCTGCTATTTTATATATAAAAAGAATATAATTTATAACTATTTGTAGTTTACTAGTTTGAAAAAAATAACGTGATTGGTACATTAGTGAAGTTTGATTTCTGAAGGTATAACAAATTCTGAATTCAGCCTGCTCTATTCTATTTTAAAACATTTCATTTTGGGATCAATGGCTATACAAAACCTTGCAAATAGATCATGCTACTACCATGTCTACTACCATGTCTAAGTTGCAAAAAAGTGAATTTGTTTTCTTTATCTTTTTGCTGACTTCCAGTGGGATTTTGTGTAGGGGTTTTTTTGGTAGCTCATCTGGCTTTTTGTAGCCCAGATCTGGCAGTCAAATATTTATGGAAGTTTCCATAGCTAGTTTAGATAACTCTGCTTGCAGATGAGTCTTCAAACCTATAGAGCGTACCGATCTGCAATTTTAGTCCACGGTTGTAAGCACAATTATTTGGGGGAAGAGCCCCTTGTTCACTGCAGAACTTTAAGTGAAATTTACAAAGGATTAGGATGCATATTCCTGTGAAAGGAGTCAGAATGAAGAGCTATAACAAACATGATTCCATGGATTTCATGCAACTTTGTCACAACTAATTATAGCTGAATTGGAATCTACAATGGGCAAACTAAGTTACATATATTTTTAAATCTTGAACAACAACAAAACCCCCCCCACATCCCAGTAATTTTCAAACCTGTCAATTTCCTACTGAAAATTTCCTTGAATTTTCCAGCACTTTCATTGTGCTGTAAAATACATTTGTATCAGTTGTATCCATTAAAATACGTAAAATATTAACACATTATACTGTTTTAATTGTAAGCTTTTATAAAAGGAAAAGGTAGATTAAAAAGAGCAGCGGTATTTGAGTTGTTCCTAGCTGCTAAAATATTGATTAGTTTTAGCAAAAATGCAATTTTTCCCAAAATGCATTTTTAAAAAATATATAATATTTTAAAAATATATGAAAATAGCCAGTTTATCTGGTATTTAATCCTGTTCAAAATGCATATTCTAAACCTGAGGTCAGATATAATGTGGTCTGGGTATTATTATCAAGGACGAGTTCTTCTAAAAATTACAAACAATAGCATCTTACTTCACTTTTCAAAATGATCAATTTCATGACTTGAAATTCACCTGGATGGTTTTTAAAAAACCTTTTTGGAGAAAATTTATTTGGAACTGCGTCCTTTTAATAACACTGAAAACTTCCTTATATAAATCAGACCATTGGTTAAAATATCTAGATTGATCATCAGTGATTCTTAAGGATAGCTCAAGTTTTGTTTTGGATCAAATCTTTAATTTTAGGAAACAATTCAATTCTTAATTCTGAATTGTTTGAATAAATAGTTTTATTTGGAAATAGGCTAAAACATTGAATCTTGTACCATAAAGAAGACCTAATGACCAATTATTGATTTTTAAAGCACCCTCTTTCACAAGCTAATTAGAGGCAGGGTATGAGAATAGGAATATCCTTCCTGTGATGTCTGTGATGACATGGCATTGTGTCACTGACCTGCACAATTTGTTTACCCAAAGTTACTTAAGTGTAAGCACATTGTTCTCTGTGGTATCCTTTGTTACTTTCAAATACTTATTTGTAAAATCATAGTTTCTTCAATGAACCGAAATCAACTGGATTCACATAATATTTTGTGCTAAATTATTCCTTACAAGACTTAATGGCTGGGTTTACATATAATGTTAAACCAAAATCAACCAACCATATGACTTAATATATTGGGTGAACTCAATTCGGTGACAATCTTAGTCAATGAATTAGTGACTTAGCATCTACAATACCTACAAATGATGGCCATTTTTCTTGTTAATGAAAAGCATAGTGCTAAGAGAGTGATGTTTGCTATTTCTCAGTGCTATGGATTCTTACAGGAGCAATTTTACAGGGCTTCTTTCCACTAGCACTGTGATACCATTAGTAGCTTTTACCTGAGGTAAAACTGATTTCAACCTTCACTGTTTATTAAAACACCGTATTAATGAAATGATATAGTGTTTCAGAAAAAATAAATCCCCACTCAGCTGTGGAGTAGAGGCTGCTGAAAAGTGTGAACTAGTAAATAGTTCTGAGAAAATAGCTGGTGAATCTGCAAAGCTTTTCATCAACATCATTGCATCTTCAACATTACATAGAAACTGTAAGCAGCAAAAAGCAAGAGTTTTAGTATGAAATACCATAAAGATTTTGTAAAAAGAAGACTTACAATTATATGGTTTATAAAGAAAATAGAAAAATGCAGAGGAAGGTCACAAAAAGGAAGAAAAAGAAAACTCCACAGAAGCTCAAAACCCATATCCAATTTAAACATTTCATGTTTTGCATGAATGTTTCACTTTTATATGAGTATCCTGGTGGTAGCCAAAAATCCGTAACTATTTGGTAAGCAAAAGGCTTATGATATTAAAAAATAATCTCCAGATAGGCACATCCTTTCTGCCCAGATTCAAACCCTTTTCTAAAAATAGTTAGGCTGAGAAAAATTGGGTTCACCCGCTGCCTTTCAGAAAATTTCAGAAATACTGAATATTTTAAAACTCTTTCATAATCAGTTCCAATAGCTCAGAAAAAAGAGAAAATAAACTGAGAGCAGAACCCCAAGGCTGTAACTCCAACAGATATAGAAACATTTTCAAAGCAGAATAATGATTTGCAAAGCTGTAAGTATGATTGAGAGTTTAATGGCGCTGAAAAACCATGTACTTATTGCACTGTCAACAAGTGTATGGCTGTTTCAAATTTTTAAGCTTCAATTTTTGGCTAATGATATTGTTATAAGATGCTTCAGTGGTGCCAACCGACAATGATAAGAAGGAACATGGCTATGTACAGAAACAGTTTGATTACAAACAAATGAAGAAGAAACCGGTACCAGAAAATTAGAGAAAGCACCAAGCATCTCCCAAGCTGATAGTGTAATCATTGCATAAATCCCTTTATTTTTACTAAGCATAAACAATGTTTTAATAACTAAAAAAAATCAAACTCATAAGTCTTTTGGGGCTGAAGAGTCCTTCAAATCAGAAATAATCTTGAGAATGCAATGCCTTTAACAGAAAAGAAACCTGATAGGCTATCTTATTTATCATCACAGTTGTTTGATGACTCAATTTTAAAGGACTGGGTTCATGTCTTTTTGATGGCTTGCAAGCTGGCTGAGAGTGGAGCCTCCAACATCACCGACGGCAGAGGAAGTAGTAATGGTATTCTGCTGAATGACTTGTTTCTGTGAGCAGGTTGGACCAGGACTAGAAGGAGGACTATTTTCGGGACCTGCACATAATAGAAAGAAGATTCATTCCAGGTAGAAAGGAATATTATAATTTTTTTAGCAGAGCAAATAACTGAGAAAGTAGACTGCAATACAAAATGTTTAGCTGCAAAAAAGCTGGAATTAAAATTAGAGAACCACTAAAACTAAGGAATAACAGAAATAAAGAAATCTGTAGAGTTGTCTTCATATTATGGATACTACATTTCTACTTTAAGCTATGTCTGCATATAGCACTTTTAAATAATGGAAAGATACCTCAGTGTAAGTAGTAAGTCAGCAGAGTGCTACTTGCATTGACCGAAGTATCATCTCCTTTGGAAATATCAGTCATGTAGTCAAGGCTGTTCCAGCGAAATACTGAGTACTTTGCCTCTTCTGTCCATGCTGTTGTGTCTCCTTTTCAAGCCTTTTGATAGGACTCTGAATGATGCCAAGCAGGGAAAGGAAGGGAGTGCTAGTTCCGGATCCCCTCTACACCAAATGGTTGATGGAAATCTGGAAGTAACTGGCTTTACTGGAGTTGCTGCACCATCCCTAGGAAACCCAGTTGGGCTCCGCCATGAGAAGAGCAGTCTCTGGAAGTACAAGAGGTTGTCACTCTGCAGATGCAGAGAAGATGGAGCAGCAGCAAGTTTTTTTCCCAGAATTATTTTATTCTGAATTTCAGCTGAGGGACAGGTCATGCTTAATAAAGCAGAAAAACCAGATCTGCCTCCAATTACCCCCTCAACTAGATCCATAGCCTTGTATCAGCTTTCTGATGACAACGATAATATATATTATATTATATAACTTTGCATTTTTAGGTGCACTATTGAATTTACAGCTTTGTTTTTGTGGACAGTACAAATGAACATATCGACTGAACTTGCAGGGACGTGCTGAGGACTTTGTGCAATATCTGTACGATAAAATCGCTCAGATTCGGGATGGTTTGGACTCTGACTGGGTAGATT
>JANHZT010006013.1:30625-57524 GCA_032468215.1 Stegonotus admiraltiensis | reverse complement strand
CTCGAACTTGCAGTAATTGCAAGCAGCAGAAGTTAATAACAGACTTCCAGTCTGTTGAGCCACCAGAGCTCCTTATATTATATGTAATTTCAGCCTTGCCCATACCTCAAGATGGACACAAGGATATTGTTTCTATTTATAGTTTTTTTTCCTGTGATTTGTAAATTAATAGAGTCTCTTAAAAATTAGATTTTTTCCAGCTTATAATGCAGTCTTAATAGAACATCGCGATTTCCTTTAATATTGCTGTTTTCTCATGATTTTCAACCTCGAATGCTTGTTTTTAACACATAATTTTTCCACGGTAATAAATTTAATTTTGTTTGCCTTTTATTAGACTGGTCTATCCCTCAAGTTGGAGAAGTGCTGAATCTTCTAGGTGGTGGTTTTCAAAGTTTTTCAGTTAAAAAAAAACACTGGAACACTTGAGCAAGAGTGAAAATTCTAGTCATAAAAACTTAGTTGCATTAAAGAGTATTTGGTGCTGATGGGGGTTAGGTTCTCATGGAATTCCATCAAGCTCGTATGGAACAAGGGAACCAACTTTGAAAATATCTGTATCTCTATGCTAGGAAGTGGCTTCATTAAAAATATTTCAAAAATATTTTGCATTTTTCCTTTTGATTGCCAAAAAGCAACACAGGTTGTTAGAGTCCTAACTCTCTCATACTTGTCTGCTATCCTGGAAGATAGATGTGGCAATAAGGAATATCTTGGGATCAAGAGGGATTCTGGATAAGAAAATCTAATACATCCAGACTTCCACCCTATGGACTCAGATGTTGTCTGCATTCACGTATTTAATAATTCAATTTAATCAATTTTATATGCAAACTAGGCCACTGACATGTTTAATAAACTGTAGTTGTAAAAATCCTGATTTAGCTTTATGTCTGCGTGTAACCAATGAAGTTAGAGATTCAATGATTAAAAGGGGAGAACTATACTGTGGGGCACAGATAGCTGCAGTGTATTCTGCCAATATATTTAACATACTCAATAATATTGAAATATAGTCTTTGTATTTCCAGTTATGGTATATGGCAGTTATTATGTTTTGCCCTAATCCAATATTGTAGATTGAAGAAATTGTAGTCCAACAATCTGGAGGGCATTAGGTTAATGAATAATGGTCCAGGTATATCCTCAATTCTATAAATAATATTCCAGATTCTTTTATACAGTATATAATGTATCTATAATCACTGTTACAAAGGCTCTGCTTATTCTTTGGAGATCACTGATAGAGAAGAGAGACAAGTTCAATTATTCTTTCCAGTCTGTTTTCTGTGTGGGTATGTGTGAAACCCTATTATAAGAGGCATAATGCTGTTTAGCATTAAGCAGAGATACAACTGGAGAAAGAAGATCCTGTAGCATTAAGCTAGCAAACCACATCACACACCCCATTCATATGCTTAAATTGTGGCAGCCTTGGATCTGATTCCTCCTTACTAGTGGAACAGACGACCTATTTTTCCCACAGTCTGTTTGCATCCTACCAAAATCTGGATGCTTAATAATCTGTTATCAGCATGGCCAGAAGAAAAAGTTCTTCTTATACTTCTCCTTGGAAGATTTCCAAAGTATAAAAGAGAACCTGTAGGAGAGGCAGGAAGCACCTGTGGGGGAAGGCACATCAAGCAACCTCCCCAGTCCAAAGAAGAACTTGGTGGAGGCAGGTCAAGGACTAATTCTTTTCTAGTTATAATTAATCATGGGGATTGATGCTGGTATTCCAGTGGACAGTAGAGAGACTTATTGGTTTATTAATTTGAATGATCCACTTATTATCTGTACTTATGGAAGACAAGTTGAATGTCTAATCGCAGAGCAAGGTGTAAAGAATTTCTGCAGCAGGTGTGTCAAGAAACTGGGCATTGTTGTCCCAGCAACAATGACCTGGTATTTTTATCAAATGTCATGGGCATTGAAGAGGAAAATCTTAATAGAATTACTCTACACAGGTGAATATATACAAAACAGGAAACATTTCCAGGCTTTAGGTGCAGTTCTAGCAATATGACCTTTCCTTTCTTTTTTTAAATCTAATCTAATCCTACAGAAGAATACAAAGGAAATAAAGGGGTGAAATAAAATGTTTAGAAGAATTTTGTTTTCTCTTGCCTTCCCAATATTTAATTTTAGAAACAAAACCTCATTATTTTAAATCAGTTTCATTGTCAATCCAGCCCAGAACAGTCCAACATTGGAAAAGGTAATTCTCATCCATAGAACCTAGGATAATGGGAAAGAAGTTAATGGAAGAAGGGATGAGATGGTGGTGGCAAAGCTTTATTTGATGCATTAGCTAAAACCACCACCACCCCTGCCCTGGAAGAAAGATCTTGTAGAGCAGGAGTCTCCAAATGTGGAAACTTCAAACCTTGTGGAGTGGCTGGTTGGGAATTCTGGGAACTGAAGTCCGGAAGTCTTAAAATTGTCAAGATTGGAGACCTCTGTTCTACAGTGTCTAAACAGACAAAGAAAAAAATTTAGAAGAATATGTATCTGTTGGTAAAATGATTTCTGGGTAGTCTAATAGGAAACAACAAATGTGTGCTGAAGTTTCACTAGCTATAACTATTCACTGTCTCCCATGGTATTATTCAGAAACCATATTAGTCCTAATCCAACCCCCTGCTCAAGCAGGAGATCCTATACCATTTCAGGAAAATGGTTGCCCAATCACTTCTTTAAAAACCTCCACTTAGTAATTGATCTAACTGCCAGGAAATTTCTCCTTGTTTCTACGTTGGTTCTCTCCTTGATTATCCATTGCTTCTTATTCTGTCTTCAGAATTTGATTTACAGCAAATATGTTTTAATCGCAGAGAAAGATTTTTAGCAAGTTTTATCTCAAATTTTACTAAGCATTAATTGGAACAGATATTATAGATGCATGATGCTTGTCCTTTTGTGCATTTACTGACTTTGGAATTGCCAAGCCCATTTAAAATATTAGTTTTAACCTAAAGAACCCAATACAGCTTCAGACCTTGAGACCAGTGGTATGTTGCCCCTGGTTCACACCAGTTCTATAGAACCAGTAGTAAAACTATGCGCAGAAGAGCACATGTTTTCTTGAGTGAAGCACGGCACCATGGTGAACTGGTAGTAAAGGTAAGTAGAACCCACCCCCGCTTGAGACCTAAATCTACCCTCATAGTCTGCTGTCTTTTAGATGTTCTGAAACTCTTAGAATTCTGACCAATCTGGCCAAAAGTAATTCATAAAGTTTCTGACCTGTCACATCTGCAAACTATTAGCTTTGGCAATATTGGCCTAAAGGAACATCTCTTCCATTTGTCTCATTCTGTTTTCTTCAAAAACCTGTAAACCATATATGAGAGAACTTTCTGTTGATGACCTCCTAGACTATACAATAGGTATAGGAAAATTAATCAAATCATCAGACTGAAAAAAAAAGATCCTGAAAATATGATCAGATTATTGGTTCCTTTCTTGTTGTAAAGCTTCAACATTTTCTGTCACATACAGGTCCACGGTATGATAAGATAGATTTCTATAAAAACAAGTGTCTTATGTATGTTTCATGTTATTCAAACTGGAATTAAATAAATAAATATCAACATTTGTTATGATCTGGTATAAGAATACTAATCTCTCCCTGAAGCTACACATATTATTCTCTTCATTTTAGTATCCCAATATTATCCATACACATCTGTTTCACATGAAAATCTGCTTTGAAACAAATCTCTGAAACACTTTTATATGAGTGTAATTATAAAGCATCCATAGCAAGAACAATTTAGAAAAGAAATATCTTCACTGCTACAGGTGCCCTCATAGTTCTTTCACAAATCTTAAAGCACCAACTATACTTCGTCTGATCTCTCCTTTGATTTCCAAGCATGTGTTAAATCTATTTTTTTATTTCCTTTGGAACTATAATGAATTCAGAGTTTATCTTGTCCATGATTCCATTATTATTTAATTCATATATCAACATTTTATTTACTGCAACTACAATGAATAATTTTGTATAAAGGAAACTTATAATTAATCATGTAAATCAGTCCAGGAAGGTATTTCTTGTGATCTATTTCAGCTGCCTCCCTTGTGGATAGGATTTCATCTGCTTCCCTCCATTCCAGTTATCTGAATGGCACTGACTTTTCAAACTGGATTTATTAATGACTCTACAACACACATTCTCAAAGTTTATCTTAGAGTGAATCTCTTTAAGTCAAGAAGGAAAAAGAGAGAGCTGGACCATTCCCAAATGAAATTCAGTCACTTCACACAAAATGTGGACCATGTGTAAAGCAACTGCAACAACTCCAGTGGCAGTTCCATGCAGTTAATAAACACACCTTATTGTGTCCCACTAAGCAGGAATCCAAGAATAGGAACACTTTGGTACCCCACAGGCAACCCTCTCCCCCCGAGGATTTATCTGGCCAAACTGCAAGGTAAAAATTGGGATAATATGATTTAATATTCACAATATGATCTGAGGGAAGCTAACCACAGCACATGTTAATACCGATGATGTGTGCTGAATATATTAAAATATTTTATACTGGACTATAAGTGTAATAAAGATGCAATTTAATTTAATTAAAATACTTTGAACATGGCACATTATGAGATGGATGGGTATATAAATTTGAATAATAAATAAACCTTTGTGAAGTTATCATAGTGGAACAATATAGTCAACTCCTTGCACAAATGAAGACTGTAAATTCTATTTACTGCAAAATTTACAGTAGACCTCAAAGGAATTCAGAACACATGGTAGTTACTTAAGAAAAAAGAAATATTCCTAAGCAATTAGTCATATATATGCAGTTACATTTTTTCTTGCTAATTTATTCCATGGGAAGTTTTACCATCTTCCTTAAAGTTGATAGTTAAATATGTTATAGTGCAATGAATTTTTCCCCCCTTCTGTTCAATTGTGTCTGATTCTCTGAGACTTCTTGGAGAAGTCCCTTCAGTCTTCTTGGCAAGATTTTTCAGAAATGGTTTGTCACTGCCTCTTTTCTAAGACAAGGAAAATGATTGGTTCAAATTCAGCCACATGACTTTGTGCCTAAGATAGGACTAGAAGTCACTGTCTCCCAGTTTCAAACCTGATGCCTTGATCATTACACCAAATTGGGTTTTCCAGTGAATATACTGTACTTTAAATATAATCTTCTACAGCTTAAATATATCTAATTATAAAGTACAGTACATTTCCAAATAGGAAATTGGCTCTTCTCTTTAGGTGACTGCTAATAAAAGCATAATCTGCTTTTATGTAACGCAGAATCCTCATTTGCTAAAACATTTGAGCTGAAAAGAAAGCCAGGCTTTCTCAGAATTATGTCTTTGCACTTTTTTTCCATAATGGGGCAGTGCAGTGGCTCAGTGATTAAGGTGCTGGGCTTGTCAGCCTAAAAGCTGGAAGCCTAGATTCGAGACCCAAGCACCATGCAGAGGGGTGAGCTCCCGTCCTTGCCCCAACTCCTGCCAACCTAGCAGCTAGAAAGCATGCAAATGTGAGTAAATTAATAGGTATCACTTCACTGGGAAGGTAACCCCATTTGGCAGAAATATCTTAGGATAGCATTGGCTCAATGGAGATCAGAACCCCCCTGCCCCATAGTCGGCAATGACTAGCAGAGTAAAATCTGCAGGGACTCCTTTACCCTTTTTTTAACCTTTACTTTTTTCCCATAATGTTAAATTAAATTCCCATAATGTTTATATGCTATCCATATAAACGTCTGTAATGCCATTATTTATTTATTTAGTTTAGATTTAAAGCAAAGGCAGATGCACTTATGGCAACTTTATCCTTTGCTCTTAATTTCATGCATTCAGTATCCATGCATGTTAAGGTTAAAACAGGCATTAAAATTGTAGTCCTAAATGAAAACAAAACAAACAAATACAGGATTATAAATAAATACCAATGTTCTACGTCCATGTCTATCCCTTCTATGAAAACTGTTCATATAATTATGGATATAATAAAATCTTTTCCAACCTAGGACTCTAACACAGAATCTGCAACTGTCAGCTACTGTAAAGTGAATTATGAGCATTGTGAACTGAGTTATGGAAAAGATAGAGACAGACTCAAATTTCACTTTACTAATATACTTAGCCAGTTAAATTTTTTAAAAAGAACTTTAGAACAAAAATTGCACTGTTTGTCCATTAGAAAACAAAATGAGATGAAAAATTGCAGTAGTGAGTGTACTATGGGAATTTTGAATAAAATAACTAATTATTTGATACAATATGTATAGCACTAAATTGTAAATAAAATAAAAATAAACTGATAATTTCAGTTTAATCAGTACATGCTTTCTAAATGTATAGGATTTTGTAACATACCAATATAAAGGGTGATAAAAACTAATTTCACCCTCATTCTTCCCTTCAATCCGGCTGGCCCCAAATCTGTTCACAGAAGGTGAATTTTTCCATCTGCTTCCAAACAACTCTCTCGTCTTTAAGGTAAAGGCCATTCTCAATTATAAAAACAGTCCTGGAGTGGAATGAGGTCCTCTTCCAATAATCCTTCTAAAAATCTAAGCCAGCTTTAATGAGCATTATTGCAAACTAATTTGAAAAATTTAAAATCTTTTCAAATTATGAGCAAGAGTTTCAACCTCCAGTTTAATGAAAAAGGTTTTCTATTCAACATTTCAACACTAAAGTGATATTGTTCATTGTTCTTACAATATGCTAAAGGATCAGATGTGTAAAGTAATGAGAATTAACTTCACAAATTATACAAGAACAAATTTTCTTCTAAATAAGATCTATATATATCCCAGGATCAAATTGCCATAGATAATGTACCAGTAGAAACTGATATTTCCATTTCCAAATTCTGTGCTTTCCCTCTTTCTCTACTGATAAACATCAAGGACAGAAATGGGATCATTACAACACAATTATTCTAGGGAAGATGGAAGAATTTGTTTCTCTGCCACACAGATGAGGCTGTTGGCTGGCGACAGCTGAACAAACAGCTTGCAAAAGTCTTTTTGAAGACAGCCAACAAGTTACGCCCATAATTTCATCTGTGTTAACAAAAACAATTCATAATGAACTGGGGCCTGGGGTTTATTTGCTAGTCTCTGAGTTACAAAGTGTCAAGATGCAATTTAGGTACCACCTTATTGATTTATAGCATACAATATAATGTCAGATCACACTAAAAGTAATGTGAAGGTATGCAAACATATTATATATTCAATAGAAAAATGGTACAGTTCTATTCAACATGTTTGTCTTTTACAGTCATTTTTTGTAGGATATGAAACTAAAATAAAAATAAAATAAATTGACAGGTGAATCTTATTTGTGATACAGACCCCTATTAAAATATCTATTTAAGGATCCTCTGAATGGTGGATAACAGGCACTTTTATTAAACTGTGGAAATGATACATCTTTAAAGGGACAGAAAATAAGAAAGCACCATCAAAACATCACCCAGTCACTTATTGGGATGAGTGGCTATAGAAAGTAAATGTTTTTTTAAAAAATAAATATCAGAACAAAGATAGTAAATGGAGAAAGGGATGAGAATATTTTAAACAGGTGTAATAAGTGGAGCTAGAGCACAGAAATGCATAAAAGCACATCATCACAAAACTTTAAAAAGTATATTAATTTTCTTTTTGTCAAAACAGTGAAGCATATATTTTAAAAAGTTGGATTCATTTATTTAAAATTCCTAGTATCATTTATATTAGGGAAACTTTTAAAAACATACAACAAATATCTGTGGATTTTAATGCATATATCAATAAAGTATGTTATTTAAACTTGATCAGGTTTTGAGTTATGTTATTAAGTACTCCCATGCTTATGCTTAAAATCAGTGTATTAAAAGGCAGAAGAATGTTTACTCCTGGGTTTTTATTTTATCTAGTACATATGTGCAAATCTGGAAGAATACTATCCTGCATAAAGTAGGAAGAAGCTTCATTTTGTATTCACTAGAATCTCAAAAAGAATTGTCCCAACATTTATTCATCATAGGAGAAAAATCCTTATGGTTAATAGAGAGAGCACAGAAGGAGTATATAAAAGATCCAGTGGGACTTAAATTTAACTGGATCTACTGGCAAACATATTAAATTCATTTAGACTTGGAAACTGAAACTAAAAGCAAATTGCAAAATAAATCCAAAGTTTTGGGGAAAGGTTGCTTTGATACAGTCTAATTCAGAAGAGTTTGATCACTTCAGGATCTCTCCAAAGCAGGCTATATATATCGGCATTCAGAAGTCACACAAATGCTATGCACAAGAAACTATTGTCTGTCTCCAATTTCAGGGCTAAGTTGGGTTCTGTACAGTAAGTCCCAATACAGTAAAAGTTGCACTCTAGAGTAATTTAATTCATAAACAGACTTTCCACATAATTATTTATCTAAATTAGTAAATCACAGTGAAGAAGCAATCCTAAATAGGCAAATGATTTTTCACGGCTGGATATCAATTTCTGAAGGAAAAAAACTAAACATTTCCAGCCTTCCTCCATTTCAGGAGGTATATAATACATCCAGTGAACTAAACGTAATCCTTAAAAAATTCTTTCCAAATGAAAAAAACCTGAAAGAACCCAAATGCCACAACGCTCCCACCCAAATACATATGCAAAGTTATAAACTAAAATATTAACAACACAGCAAAGTGGCAGCTGGTGCAGCAAGTTACATTCAATGCCAGCTGTGGGTCTCTTTACAGATATATTTTTTTCTTTACGCATTCACAGCTACATTCACAATTAAATGGACCATTAAAAGCACACTGATTCACTGGGCAGAGCTGAGAAAAACCTAATCAGATATAGACAATAGAATTTATATTTCATGTTTTCTAATTCAGATCTGCTGACTGATAACACATGGAACTGAAAACTCAGGCAACATATTAAATTCTATATGGGGAAAATAAGAACAAAAAAATACCACAATTCAAATGGTTCTATTATATGATTTAACTATTACTATGTTAAAATGAAAAGGCACGAAGACCTTATTATTTCCTAAAATAATGTCTGAATCTATCTTATTTATGGGTTAATTAACATTACATTCTGTTGACAAGCCAGATTTATTTATGCACATTCTGAATTTATCTAGTAACTATTAATTTTTTTCTTAAATTCATGACTAATATCAAAATAGTTGAAAGAGCATTTTCTCATTGTTTAGTATTTGTCTATGTATATGTGAGCACATGTGCACATATACACACATGTGCTCAATAAGTATTAATTAGTTCTCTTAATTTTGAATGTTATACATTTGAAAAGAGCAAGTTTATATCATGTCAGACCAATAATCCAATGTGTTATGTATATTGAGTTGCAAGGATACTTATAGCATTTCCAGCCCTACATGGAGATACTATTCAAAGAATTTAATTTGAGACTATTCACAGACAAATTATGTACCTTACTATTAAATATGGCTATTATCAATATCTACTTTATGGACTGAGTATTCTCCTAGTAACTGCAGTCTGAGTTACAGTTACTGATATAATCAGGAGTTTTACTGTTTTGATTATTACTACTGTGTTTCCCTGAAAATAAGACCCTGTCTTATATTTTTTTGAACCCTGACATAAGCGCTTGGCCTTATTGCCATGCTCTCAAAAGCCTGATTAGGCTTATTATCAGAGGATGTCTTATTCGGGGAGGAAACAGGGTATATTGTCAAAATTCCTGGTAAATAAGTTAAAAATGATTATTCATATTTTATTAAAATGGATAAACTTATACTGAAATGATGACAATATAATAACATGCTTTTAAAAAACAGATTTTATAAATCTACTTGTTGATACAAAGTACAAAAATTCACCAATTCTTTTTAATAATTCCTTATTTCACAGGCATTATCAGAAGACTCTCTTCCCTATTAACAATTAATTATGAACTTTAAATAATAATAATAATAATAATAATAATAATAGAAAAGACAATTATATTGTTGCATTATGTAAGATAATAAGATAGTATCATTCATTTTTTTAAAAAATTACATTAGAATTTATTTACGAATTTTGTTTCTAAAAAATGTAGTTCTCTCATGCATCTACAGTATAGGACCATTTACTAAACTGACAAGCATGGATAGGGAAGATCCAATACTTAAATGTCTACTGAGTTTGGAGAAGATCAGGGAAAAGGAATAAAACTGGATACTTGGCAACTCAGAATCTATGAATTGAGATGCAACTTTAACAAATTCTACTTAACTTCTCTGATTAGCTCTGACTTTTATTACTTTTCTTCATGTTAAATATTTGCTAAAATTTTCTTCTACCGGGTCCGGGGCAAAGTGGTGCCTTAAAAAAGCCAGGCCATTTTTTCCACCATTAGAACCCAGCTTCAGCACCTGCATGGATGTGAATGCAACTTCCCAACAGAATGTACACATATATATCATAAGACAGATTCCTCCACCTCCCCCCCGCCACCTTGGTACACTTACAGTTGTTCAAGAGTTATACTTGAAGAGTTAAGTGATGGCAAAATATGGCTGAGCTTCTATTTAAAAAAACCTTCAGACTTTAAAATAAACAATATGAGGTTTTGCTTACATTAGAGGTGTAAAGAGGTCTCCACAGTGCACTTTACACAAGCTGAGGAAATAGTATACTGCATATTAGACCATACAGTACAATAGTGTGTGTATTTCAAGTCCTGCGAGAGGCATTCAGGCATATTATGGAAGGCTTGCTATAACTCTGTTTCAAGAAGAGACCATTGCTTTGAGAATAGCTGGTGCAACATATAGCAGAAAAGCCTGTAGATTCAGCTGTGTGCCTACCTCACTTTCCCTTCTGCAGTGACCTCATCATATTACAAGGCTTCTATTCATCAAAATGTGATGGAAAACCACACAGAAACATTTCTTTTACTCACATAAACAACTATATTTAGCCTCTGATTAAAAACAAATGCTTAATACTGTCATATTAATTTTCTAAATTATCCCTGAAATAATACACTAAGAAATGTCTCATACCAATAACTACTTCATATACATAAATGTACAACAAAGGCAAATCCATGATTTTAACAAAGCTTCAAGTCTCCTTTCCTCTCCTCTCTCCCATCCCATCCCATCCCAACCTATCTCATCCCATCCCATTCTCCCTATAGTACATTTAATTTAAACAGTAGCTAAATAGCTATTTCACAACGATAGAGTAATTGGTTTCATTATTCATTGCAGGGGGCTGGATTAGAAGGGCATTGTGGTTGGTTCCAGCATCACAATTGTATGGTTCTATGATATTGTCCTTCAATTGGTTACTGACAGCTTAAAATTACTGCTTTTTAAAAAATCTCTTTGTGTGAAAGGCCTGCAAAAAGAAGACCAACCCGTTTTCCACAATTCAAGGCTTATGGAGGCTCATTCAAATTGCTGTTATATCTGAAGAGAGACATAATTCAAATAATAGAAGTCCACTGGATTTATCCAGGGACATATCTACCATCTTTTTCATCTGTTCTTATACAAGAAATTTGTATACCAGTGACTAATTATTCAATTAATCAATCGATACCATTAACCATGGTATCTTACTGCAGCGACTTGGGGGGTTGGGGGTAGGAGGCACTGTCTTACAGTGATTCTCCTCCTACCTCTCAGGTCGCTCACAGTTTGTATGGGTGGGGGGGCAGACGTCCACCCCGAGGCCCCTAACTTGTGGGATACCTCAGGGGTTGGTTCTCTCCCCCCTACTCTTTAACATCTATATGAAGCCACTGGGTGAGATCATTCATGGTTTCAGGGTGAGGTATCATCAATACGCTGATGATACCCAGTTATACATCTGCACACCAGACCACCCTGGGGATGCCCTTTCTGTGATGTCCCGATGCCTGGAGGCGGTGCAGGCCTGGATGGGTAGGAACAGGCTCAGACTCAACCCCTCCAAGACTGAGTGGCTGTGGATGCCGGCACCTCGTGTTCAAGAGGTCCCATCACTTCTGATGGGGGGGGACACTTGCTCCTGTTGAAAGGGCCCGCAACTTGGGTGTCCTCCTGGATTTCCGGCTGTCTCTAGAAGACCATTTGATGGCCGTGACCAGGGGGGCTTTCACACAGGTTCACCTGGTGCACCAGTTGCACCCTTTCCTGGACCGAGATGCCCTTCGCACGGTCACTCATGCCCTGGTTACTTCTTGCTTGGATTACTGCAACTCTCTCTACATGGGGCTGCCCTTGAGGTGCACCTGGAGGCTCCAGCTGGTCCAGAATGTGGCCACGCAGGTTGTTACGGGAGTTCCCCGTTATTCCCATATAACACCTCTCCTGCGTGATCTACACTGGTTACCAGTGGTCCTCCAGATCCGCTTCAAGGTGTTGGTACTCACCCATAAAGCCCTTCATGGCTTAGGTCCAGGGTACTTGCAGGACCATCTCCTGCCTACCTCCCACCATCCTGTCTGCTCTCACAGGGCTGCCCTTCTCAGGGTACCATTGACCAGACAATGTCGGCTGGCAACGTCCAGGGGTAGAGCATTCTCTGTGGGCACTCCTGCCATCTGGAATGAGTTCCCACCAAGCTCCGGATGGCGCCTGATCTCCGCTCCTTCCATTGAGGCCTAAAGACCTGGCTATTTCAACAAATGGGCTGATTCATGGGTTTTATTGTTTTATTATTTATTATTCTGCTTTTAATTGTTTTTAATTAGGGTTTCTTCTATGTATATGTTTTTAAATTTCTGTTCGCCACCCTGAGTCCTTTGGGAGAAGTGCGGTATATAAATTTGAAAAAAAAAATACGTGGGCATTTTATCTTCTCCTTAGGCTGCACTGAGGGGCAGATCTGCTGATCCCCTTGTTATTAGAAACCTACTGTTGTTTCTTTTCAGAGCAAATGCAACCAATGAAAAAGAAAAAAGAAAGTAGCAAGCACATGTTTGAAAGATAAATATGAGGGGAGATGCTGAAGAAAGAAATGTAAAACATGAAGGAAAAATCATATACAGTGTGTGATTCATAATCTATTATATTCATGGACCCACTTTGCAAAAATGCTTCAATCTTGACAGCATGGTTTAAAGACTGTTGCAGTCCAGAATTTCAGCATTTGATTAATGAATGAGGGTTCCATATTGTGCCATTTTATGTACAGTCTGTATAGCATACAGGTTTATCTCAGCTATGAGTGCTTCTCTACCAAGGCAAATATGACTCTTACATAAATTATTCTTGCAGGATCTTCTTTGCAGGAAAAAATTAAATATATACATTGAAGAATATATTTTATTCTTTTAGAAGAACATTAATCTTATAAGATGCTGAGAAAAAAAAAGAATCACTGCCAAAAATGATGTCACTTTTTAAATTGTTAGCCAAGTTTTCAACCAATTGGATACCATTCCAGACATGTTAGAACCATTTATCCTCAAAAAAATCTGGCATTCACATTAAACACTTCAATTCATACTTCATTAGGTACCCCTAGCAACCCAATAAACACACAATAACTGGGGAAGTTTTCTAAAATAAAGAATGAATTGATTTAATTAGAAATACTGTTTCAATTAGCTTTCAATTTAAAAACAAAGAGCTGATTTTTTGAAAAACAAAAACCCTACATAGCACACTTCCTAGTGCACAGCCTTAAGTCAGTGTATTCACTCTCAATGACTTCTTATGGGATGTGCCTGATAACACAGCCAATAATCATAAAAATACGAAGCACATCACTTTGTTTTAAATATTGTCTGTCCTCATAATCCTTAAACTCACTATTGTGCTCAATTCATAGAAGTGTCCAAAAGAAAAAAAAAATCCTGGATAGGACTATGATCTGCGGTAAGATTAGAGCCAAACATACATTTACCCCTCAAAGTGAGTTGCACCCCAACTCACTTCAAGTTGGCACTGATCAGTGGTTGGTTGCCCCTAGTTCAGACCAGTTCTATAGACCCGGTAGTAAAACTGGTGGGAGACTCCGCCCACTGACCCTGATGTCATTAGGCAGCTTCTGCACATGTACAGAAATGCGCGTGTGAAGCGAGTGTACATGTGTGGCCCCTTTGCGAACTGGTAGTAAAGGTAAATAGAACCCACCCCTGGCACTGATATTCAATGGTCAGGGAGAATAGAGAAGAAGGCATGTGCAGGGAACCAGACTCTTCATTAGGGAGGGTTCCAAAAGGTTGCAGGTGTTCTACTCAAATGTTCTCTGTCTCCCGGACACCTACTTAAAATGTACTATATAATGTACAATCCAATTATTTTATTCTTCTATCCTAGGATAAAGTCTTATTCTTTCATAACTTCCCCAGCAGAGTACCAAGAGCTGTGGTGGCACAATGGTTAGAATGCAGTACTGCTGGCTACTTCTGCTGGCTGCTGGCTACCAGCAGTTTGGCAGATAGAATCTCACCAGGCTCAAGGCTGACTCAGCCTCCCATTCTGCCAAGATCAGTAAAATGAGGACTCAGATTGTTGGGGGCAATATGTTGATTATGTAAACCACCTAGAGAGGGTGGTAAAGCACTATGAAATGTTATATACTGTAAATCTAGGAGATATTGCTATTGCTAGAGTCAGAACCTTCCTTTATTAAACAAAAAAAAAACAAAAACAAAAACTGTGTCTTAACTAGATGATTTGAAGTTTGTCCCAATGCCATAAAGGCCTGCTCTTGATCCCACTTCTAAGTTCAATTTCTGAGTGCCTATTAAAATAATGATTAAAGAATTAGTGTTCTTTTTAACAATTAAATGCACTTGCAACCAAAAAACAAATAAAAACATATACCTATAAGAATAAAAGGTAGTGTGAGATGTACATTTACTAAATTTATGCAATCTAGTGTTGATTGTCATTTATGGCTTTTTCTGGCATTGTCTAGCAGCTTTCTGTTGTCTAGCAAAATTTTGAAGAATGTTGCATCCTGATGATGTCAAAATTATGACACAATAAATTGGCTTTCCTTGGATAATATTTGGCAAAATATTTATAGTACGGTTTATAAATAAACTGATTTTTTAAAATGGAATTTATTCATTGCCTCAAACTTAGACAGTTTGAGGCAGTTTACAAGTTCATATTTTTTACAATTAAAACTGATAATAATAGTATAAAAAGAATATGCTATAAAATATAACATGGTACAAAAATCTACAATGCTTTCTATAGGTATAGATATTGTTATAATATTTATTACTAATAGGTTAATAGGGTTTAAAGGAGTAATAATTTTGGCCACAACCCTTTCTCACTTACGGGTATGCTTATTATAAATAGTCTGCAGAAACACCAGGTAAGATATGAAAATTGTAATTGTTTAAAATTTACTATAAATGATAATTGTAACAGATTTATAAACCTATAAATATTTTTTTGTTGAAAGAAAAAAAAATTTTTTTCAGAAAAATATCTGTTACTCCTTGTTGAAGGAGAAATTATTTATACAATGGTGGGATTTAGTTTCTCTGATAGGATTCTAAATATGAGGAATCATAGGCACAGAACACTGTTCCTTTCACTGAGCAATATGAGTTAATAGTAGAAACGTTTCACTTAATAATGAATTAATTTCTTTTTTGAGAGAGGAAGGAATCTTTTTTTCATAAAAATATATTTTGTTTTGCTGAAAAGTGTGGTAGAATGTCAAATTATCCTTTAATAAATGGAATTGAACTTCCCCATTCCTATTTTTTATTTAAGGATGAAATTTCTGTCGCCCTTGTCCTAGATAAAGCAATATTTATACTTATCTAAATCACATTAGAATTTTATGGTTCTGAATATTTTTGAAGTTTTAAAGTGATCCTAAGAACACTTTTGTATACTAACTTTTCATACTTGTAATAACAACCATGCAGACTTGCTGAGTATCAGGTGGCATGTATAAATTTAATATATTATTATGGTTTCTTGCATAATCAGCCAGATGTTTAGATTCACCCTTCAAATTTTCACAAAACCTGGGATATGAAGATTGTTCTGCATGGTTCTGATGGTTTAGAGCAGGGTCTCTAAACTTATCAATATTAAGACTTGTGGACTTCAACTCTGGCTGAGAAATTCTGGGAATTGAAGTCCACAAGTCTTAAAACTGACAAGTTTGGAAACCCCTGTTTTAGAGATAACATCAGGAGATGATATTATGATGATTACATTTACAATTGACTGTTGGTGATTTTGTTAATGCCGATGGTGTTCAAGTGGTGTTTCAAATGTTCAGGAATTGCACCAAACATGCCTATTATTAGTATTATCTTTATTTTATTTGGCTTTTTTTGCTACCATCGTACTAATTGTATGTTTTTATATTTGTGATTTTCTCCCATTCTTTCATTCTGATTCTTCTATGTCTAGCTATTATAACAGAGTTATATATTGGTAATCTTATCAACAATTGTTGAGTTTCGGGTATTATAGATGCTTGCTTGCTTGAATATTACCATCTCAGAACAGTTTAGTTTCTTCATTTTCTATACTTTATTTTGCGGTCCCACTAGTTCTTGCTTACAGGCAAATGTTATTTCTTGCAGATCTCCCAATTTACTGTTTTTCTATTTTGTCATGCCATTTTCTGTAGTCCATCTGTGCCATCTTCTTGCAACAAGTAACTTAGTGGTCCACTGTTTCTTCAGTTTCTTTGCACAGGTGGCATTTGCTGTCTCTTGCTGACTTCTCAATTCCTGCTTTGTAGGCTTTGTATTGTTCTTAAGGCTTGGTCTTGTGTAGCTAAAATTAGTCCCTTTGTCTCTTTCTTCAACTTTCCTACTCTCAATCATTGACAGGTCTTCTTTTTGTTGTTGTTATATGTGGTGAATCTACAGTTTGTTCACAGTCTAAGACTGATGGAAACTTACTCTTAAGTTAAATTAAGTCTTAATGCAAGTCCTAATCAAGAACCTAAGGATTATTATTATTCACATCAGAAAGCAAGAGACATTTTACATGCATAGTTAAGATATAAACCAGACCATATTTATGTTATTGGAATTCTCCTATGATCCTTTCCACACTTGGGGACTTCGATGTTAACTGAAAGCAGTTTGATAACTTATAATTTTCATGGTTTTTCATAGAGCATTTTGTATCCCTTTGAATTATCTTTTGGGAAGGTTTCAAGGAACTGTGGTAGGGAAAAACAATGGAAACATCCTCTTCTATAAACTTTCTCAGAAACCACCCAACGTTTATAAAGAGACCAACTTTCTCTTAGATATTCCTTAACTACTAATTGAGTATATTTCCACACATGCATCCAACTTACCTTCTGATTTAAATATCAAATCTGCCCTGACTGCTCAGTACATGGGATTTTTCTTCCAAATTCTTCTGCATATTAACAGCATTCACATGTATCACAAAAAAGCGTGAGAAAGGAAATTCATTTCTTTGAGCCACATAGCAAGCATCCTCAGTCTCATTCAAAGCCTGAGCAAGCTCTAATCCAAATTAAATTATCCCTGCAATTCTGCATTCTTAATTTATCCAATATGTAATAATTCATAATTAACATATCTGACACATTCTTCTAATGCACAGTTAAATAATTATGTAACTCAATTGGGAAAGTATATGGGCCAAAGGGAGTTCCTTTTAAGACATCACTGAATAAAACACACAATCTAGGTACTGAAATATATGAACATTCTCTGCAAAACAAAACAAAACAAAACAAAACAAAACAAAACAAAACAAAACAAAAACTGAATAAAGACAGATATTTAAAACATGGTTATACTTGCAAGACACCACTGATTATTCCAGAGAGATCTCCAGATACACAAGATGTTGTTTATCCAGGAAACAGCAAAGTGCGTGCGGCTTTTGTTTCAAGTACTACATTTCTTCCAGAGGAAAGTGTATGGATTAGGTTTCTGTTTGCATTTTTGTAAGCAAAACTGACTCCGTTATATTGTATTCAAAGAAGGAATATGCAACTTAAAAAGGACAGGTAAGAATAGGTTAGCAAGCAACTGCAGCAAAGGCTTCTTTATAGACCTTTCTTATCTTACAAACTGTTTGTAAAATGCAACACTGATAATATAATCCAAGTAGTGTATTCCCTACATCAGGGATATTTGAAATAGGAGTATTTTGAAAGACAACTGATGAAAAAATATCAAAGAACCATGAATGCTTGCAGTCTTTTTGTGGATCCAAGAAGTTTTTATTTTCCTGACTATACATGGGGAACTGAGTTCTTCAAACATTCATTAAAATATCTGAACCTTCTTGCCATTAAAGATTTACTATGCATCTAGATTTGATTGCAGAAAGTAATTTATGATAGAGTGAAACTAGGAAGATCCTGTCCATGTTCCACCGAATCAAAGTGTTTAATATGTGAGCTTCCATTACTATTTTCAGAACTAACTTATCTCACAGTATTATTGTTTTGAGGACAGAATAGGGATGGACATCTTTTCCAAACTGAGATTTACAACTCAGTATAGCAGACCATAGTAGGCTTTGTGGTGTGATATGGTGATGTTACTGAAACAGGCATTGCCAAATATTTCAGATCGTAACATCTTGCTGCTGAAAGTTTTCTATTTTTGCAGCAAATTTCAGCAATGCAAATTTGTGGTACTTTGATAGAGCAAGTGGGATGTAGGGACTACCTACTAATCTAAGGCACAATTCACAGGCTGCTTCTGTCTTCTAAGAACCCTCCAGTTGTCTATTGAATGCCTAGAAGAAACGTGGAACATACAAGTAATCCTAATCACGATCATCTAGTAAAACTAAGTATCTTGAATTATAGTTTTATTCACAGTGACAATCTTGGCTAGAAATTCTGGCAATTGTAGCCCTCACTTTCGTGATACAATATACCAGCTATAATATGATTATATTAAATATTAAAACATGCACTTTCACAATCTTTTTCTCAGTATATGTTACCAGATGTAAATGTGTTAACATTGTGCAATGTTAGAAGACTATTAAACATAAAACAAATTAAATGAATCACAGGCTTCAGCTCCTATAATACTATTATAACTTTCTAATATTACATTTATTAAGGTACGAATTCAGCAAATGGATCCCAGAAGCATCATACATCTTGTCTGAGAAACATGTACCCAGTTTGGGCCTGAGAACAGGAATACCCTATTTAAAAACTGAACTGTTACAGAACAAATGTGGGATTCTGATTTATTGAACAACCAATCAATTGGATCCCTTCTTTCTGTACCAAACCCCACCCTTTAAAAAAAAATGAAGTCAATTGTTAATTTTATTTTTGCATAGTTTTCCAAGACAACCCAAGGATGGGAAGGGAAATGAAGTGTGTATGTGTTTATATGGGAAACAAAAGTTTCATCCTTGAGTCACTTAGGCAACCCATGCAGGATAATAACTTCTCAAAGGCAGTTCTAAAGCTCAATCCCAGATGTGTCACTTTCACCAAATGTCAATGAAATGCTTCAGTAACTTGAGAAGCCCAGTGTTCCACCATTCCTAGCAACTCTGAATTTGTCTTCTCTAGGCTACAAATATACACAGAATAAGTCCACTGCCAAAGGAAAGGTTTTTGGTGAACAGAATTGCCTGGTGCTGAACAATAATGTTAGTTTATTCTCAACTTGCTTCATCTTGTCAATGAACTTTTTTAGTTTAACAGGAACTAAACAGGAAGCAAGGGTTTTAAAATGGCTTAATATTGTAAATGGCTTAATACTGTAATATTAAGCCTCTGGCTAAAGAAAAACATATGCTTCAAATGAGTGAAATCTTTTTCTTAGGAAATATTGAATGACATTTATTATTTTATGTTATCCAGGATGAGCACACATCACAATGTATATACCATCAATCGTATATTGGCCTCCTAGCAATGCAGTGGTTAAATAATTGGATTAGGGCCATGGAGCGGCAAATTTAGATCGACCTCAGCTGTAGAAGTTCACTTTTGGGTCTCCTTCCCTTTCAATATTACAAATATACTCTTTCTTACAAAGTTGCATAACATTCTCAGAGACTCTTCCCATCCTGCTTACAATCTTTTAGGACTGTTGCCTTCTGGCAGAAGATACAGGACAATTAAAACTCAGATCACACATTTTCTGAATAGGTTTTATCCCAAGCTATAATTGCACTCAACAATGAACTAAAGAGCCACCATCAGTGAGCTGTTGGACAGTATTACTTGGTCTGTTGTGTGGATGTTTGGGTGGTTTAGGGGTGGGGAATTGTGGTGGGTGGGAGTGTGTTTGGGGATTATTATGTGTGTTGGACCTGGTCTTTGGGTGTTAAGTGAATTTCGTTGTATGGGTATACTGTGTATACCTGTACAATGACAATAAAGTTATTTAATTAATTACTTTAATTTACAAGTAGTGTTAATATAAATGTACATTTCTGAGGCTATCTGGGCCTGGATGTGGGGATCATTTTATAAGACTGTGGCAGAGACATTCCTATACTTTCTTCACATAGTTCTTGTGTGCTTTGACATGTTTGTTATTGTTATTTATACAACAACACATAACAGTGTCATAATTATCAGGATCATTTGCTTATAGGGTTCAGACTCAAATATAGCACTGATACAGCATTGATAATTTCTGGGTGCAATTCAAAGTGATGTTTGTCACTTTTAAATCCCTGAATGGAATGGACACAGGTTACTTGTAGGATCACTTCTGGTTAATGGTTTCTGCCTATCCCATCCGATCTGGCAGTGTGGGCCTGTGCTGGATCCCTTTGGTGAGGCATTATTACCTATTGAGTTATAGGAAGTCAGTTTTTTCACACCTGACCTAAGGAACAACGTCTGCAGAGAGATTAACCTCAATCTTACTGGCTTTTGGGAAGGTTAGAAAATACCTGGGTATTGCCCTATGTACCAGAAGCAGTTTATTAGTTTGGGACCTCTTGCTTGGATGCACACTATAGAACTTTTGTGTTTTTAAGAAGAGAGCCTTTAACTATTTTTTAGTACATGTGTCTGTGTTTTATTACAGGTAATCCTCGAAGTATGAATAAAATAGAGCCTGCCAATTACATTCGTAATCTGAGGCTTCATTTGATTGGATCACGTTAAACGAATGTGATCCCTCCCTGCTTTAACCAGTGCATTTGCTAATTGAATGCACAGGTCATTAAATGTACGAGGTATTTCAGGGTGATGGCCTAGTCCTAGAACAGGCCACCCAAGGCCTCCCTTGACCCACTGAGATATCTCATGCTTGCTTATTTATTTATTTATTTATTAAATTTATATGCCGCCCCTCTCCGAAGACTCAGGGTGGCTGAGGACCCCATAGTTTCCTCCGCTCTCTCCTGCCCCTCTGGGTCTCCACAGGCACTGGGCCTGTTTTGTTAGCCTCCTGTATTCCACTTGCTTACTTACCCAACTCTCATTTTCCATTGCTTACTTACTTTTGAAGATCTCCAGAAGAAGTTGACCCAGGTGGCAGAAAAACAAAGTCTTTTATTCAGATGCTGCTGAAGCTGTAAAAATGTGAGATCTAAGAAAACAGCTTCACCAGCATTTGAATAAAAGACTTCAGCTTTTCTGCCATGTGGGTCAGCCCCTCCTGGAACTCGGGAGCTCTTCCAAAAGTAAGTGATGGGAAATGGACTGGGAAGGAACAAGTAAAATCCAGGAGGCTATCTAAGGAGACCCAATGGGGCAGGATCGGAGGGGAAATAGGCAGGGGGCCTGTTGCAGTTTCTCTATGGTCAGTTGTAAGGGTGAATGACCACTGTGGTGCTGCAACATATATAACTTTGGGACCAGGTCATAAATACATTTTTTGGGGGGAGTAGTAATTGAACGGTCGATAATTGAACTATGGTAACTCGAGGAATACCTGTACTGATATTTTATATAGCATGGGTTTTTTTCACCAGGCGTTTTGATGGATATATCAGCAGCCTTACAAATTTGAGTCCCTTAGTCAACTACTGTACACATTTTCCATTGGGTCTGTGGGAACATATGCCTTGCAGAGGCACGTTGGGAGCTTAACTGCCAAACAGTAATATATAAATTGTCTCTGCAGAATGAGTACTCTACAAGATGAAACACCTTTTAAAAAATTGAAATCAAGAACAACTATAATTCACAAATTACTCTTTATAGGTAAACACTGAATTAATCTATTTAGCATGCCCTCTCTTGCCTGTATATTACCAAAAGTTTGTAAAGTAGTACATTGTGTTACTGCTTTTTCTTTTAATTGCATTCTATTAATTAAGTAGATTATTGTTGTAAACTTCTGACTTGCCAGACTTTGTAGCGTAAAAGATGAAATAATTTTCCAATATTTGGGTAGATAACTGTTTGCTAGAACAATGACTTTTGAAAGGATCTATAAGTGCAACGAAGTCACAGTAGTAATATGTAAACCTGATTACACAAATTGGTATAGTGTACCAAGCCAGATTACAATACTTGGTTCATATATAAATATCACCATGGACAAGTTCATATATCACATTATGATCAAAACAAAACAAATTAACTACCAAATGTATGAACTATTGCAAAGAATGAACCCAGCTAATAAGCCTAACTTAACCAAAGATGGAATGTGGAAAAAGCCTGTAGACCTTCAAAATACCTACCTGAAACTGTAATGATTTTGAGTTTCAAACATAATCACAAGGATTACAAAATAAGGATTATTTCCTATATAAAACACTATGAAATCCAGCTATTGCTTGAACCAGCTTACATTTAGAGCCAAACTATACTTGGAAAACCTGGATAGTTTTTCTAATAACAAAGTTGGAAATAATTCTACTGTACTAAGTACTGTCAACAGTAATATAGTTACTACTGCGAAGTGCTGTTGATTCTGTTACCAGCTTTGCAACAGGATCATACTGTAGCACTTCTGAGCCTCTTTCCAAATCTCTTAATATTCTCACACCAGGCAGACTGGTTTTAGTATTCCACCCTCTCTGCTTGTGGCTGGTGTAACTTGCAGAACATTCCTAAGGTGGCTTCAGATGAATGAGTTTAGACTAACTTTAATGACCCTCAACTGCAGCCATTTATCAAACCTAAAATCTTAATGCTACAGTTGGTATAGTATGTTGCCATATGCTAGAAAGAAAGAATTTAGTGAATACATTCCTTTTCTAAAATAACATACTGTAGATATTAAATTACATTTCCTCTGTAGCATTGGTACTTTTGACTATAGTGAGAGATTCCTGAAAACTCTTAGACATTCTAGAGCTGTGATGGCAAACCTATGGCACGTGTGCCACAGGTGGCATGCGGAGCCATATCTGTGGTCATGCAAGCATTGCCCTAGCTCAGCTCTAGCACACATGCGCATGCCAGCCAGCTGATTTTCAGGCCGTCCAGGCCCACTGGAAGTCGGGAAAGCGGCTGTTTCCAGTCTCTGGAGGGCCTCTGGAGGGTGGGGGAGGCCGTTTTCACCCTCCCCAGGCTCCAAGAAATCCTCTGGAGCCTGGGGAGGATGAAAAACAGGCCTACCGGGACCACCGGTAACCTTTTTGCCTTCGCGTGCCAAAACATGGGGAGTGTGAAGAGGGGCGCATGCACATGTGCAGGGGCAGGGCATGGGGGGAATTGAAGTATGGGTGTGGGCACACACATGTGTGACACCCGCCCCCACGCTCCCCCCCACTTTTGGCACACATTGGCAAAAAGGTTAGCCATCACTGCTCTAGAGCAACGCAAGAAAGGGTAAGCACATTTCTGCCTAGGAATATAACTCATTCCCACAGTGGCACAGTGGTTAGACTGCAGTACCGCAGGCTACTTCTGCTGCCTGCTGCCTGCCTGCAATTTGGCAGTTCAAATCTCACCAGGCTCAAGGTTGATTCAGCCTTCCATTCTTCCGAGGTGGGTAAAATAAGGACCCAGATTGTTGGGGGCAATATGCTGACTCTGTAAACCGCTTAGAGAGGGCTGTAAAGCACTGTAAAGTGGTATATAAGTCTAAGTGCTATTGCTATTCCTCAAATATGTCTTGGTACCATTTATTTGAAGGATCTGTTATTCTTTTTGGGCATCATCCTTTTTTACTGATGCATTTAATAGTACATTTCAGAACCTTTCCAAAGGAGAGAGCAGACCTGTCAAAACCATTAGCTGAACATCCTGGTAAACAGCTGTTAGAGTAATGTAGACTTTAATTTTTATGAAACATTCAGAAAAGTGTGGAAGATCTAATCTACAAGCATGTAAAAGGCTAAATCTGAACATGTCTACCACTAACTCTCATATGGTGTGAATTGTTTTACTATGGCCAAATGAATAAAGATCAGTAGCTGGAATCAAACATGTTAAAATAAAACCAGAAAAATCATACTATAATGTATCATAACTACGAGTTCAGCAGTTTACTAGATTAGTAAGAACATTTTACCATTGATCAAACTTAAGTATTTTGGTAAGGTGGCTGAAATCAAGTTTCAACTATTCATTTAGTGACTGCTTGAAGTTACAAAGGCACTGAAAAAAATGACTTAAGACTGTTGCACCACCCCCATGGACATGCAATAAAAAAAATTGGGTGCTTGGCAATCAGCATTTATGTATGAAGGTTGCAGCTTCCTAGCTAGCTTCTGACAAGCAAAGTCTGTTAGGAAAGCTGGACTGACTTAACAACTGTGTGATTCACTTAATAATCAAGGTCATGACAAGATAGATCATAAAATTGGGCGTAAATCACTTAACAGTCACCTTTCTTAGCAACAGAAATTCTAGTTCAGAATTTAAAAACTTCCTATACAAATTTAGCAGCGTTGATTTTATAAGGTATCCTGAATGATCTGGAACTCATTTGATGCTATTTAATTTCTGTGCATATTAGAACATCCATTCCTATGGAATCATCTCTTTATAGCTAAATTAGTTGAAATTGACATTTATGATCATGTTGCCTGATCTGAAGGGAAAGTTGATTACTGTATGCTACCTAGAGTTACTTTTCATGAGATGGGAAGTTATAGAAATGTAATTAATAAATAAATAATTAAGAAGATACATGGCATTGCAATTTGGTTATATAGCGTATACCATTGGAACCTCATAGTACTTTGTTAGCAATTGCCACACGATTCAGAACGGAATTGCTTCCATGTGTGGAAGCAATTTAAGGGATTAGAAATATAGAATCTTAGTAGTAGTAATTTTACTAACCAGAGAAAAGTAGAAAAAAGACATTTTTTTCAGTACCATTGTAACTTCAATGCAATCACTAAATGAATGGTTGAAACTTGAGGACCACCTGTGTAAGTCGAAGTCATGTGAATTGGAACTCTTTTCTGCTTCTTCTGTTGTGTCATCTCATAATCCTCATGTACTATTGATGTCATCACTACTTCGACCTTTTCAGTTCTGACAATTCAATCTTCTGTCCTTGTAACAAAAGTGATCATTCCAAGAAAAAACTAGTTGCCTGTTCCTGCTGCCAACCTATTTTTATTTTCCAATTTAGCAAAACTATGAGAAGTTTCCTTTAAAAGTCTTAAAGGAAACCTCTTATACACAGTCTTCAGCATGCCTTAAAATTTAAATCAATGGAGCAGCTAGATAGAGCTTTGTTAGCTTGCGAAAAATAATCATGATCATAAGTTGGGTGACAGTGACAGATTCACTGGCATGTTCAAAAATTGCCATGCTGGCTTTGCAGTTAGAGTGAAATGAATACTATGATTTGTCTTTTTATATTACATCTGTCTTCACCCTCAATACGTCTGACAATCAAGTAATCCTCCATCTGGAAGCACTTCTGCAGTTAAAAGCAATTTACTGTATGTTCTTAGATACTGGGTTCCTGGAAGCCACTGTATTCATACTGACTTTGTGGATAGTAATATAAATAACGTTTTTTTTAAAAATGCAATCAGTCTGACTTGGCAAATACTGAACTGATGTGTACATTTGGGTTGGGGGACATTAGAGAACTAGGAGAGGGGGAAAAACATGCCAGACTGAAAGTTGTATATTCTGTATCAAATTTACCCTGATAGACAGATTAAATGGACATATTACCTTTGAAGTTATATGAAATTTGAGACTGACTTATCTCCCCTCTTTAAAATTTAATTAAGGGCTTTTTCCTCTTTGGAAACTGTTTAAGAAGCTTTCAAATTAGGTTAGATTTCTAAATAAAGAAATCAGAATTAGATTATATATATATTTACAATGATACAGATAGTCAGTCTTTAAAAACATATAGATAAATGCAGTTTTACAAACCTCACAATAAATTTGAGAGGTAGAGGTTTCCAAACTTCCATCATTTTTAAAAAAATACTTTTTCTACTGGTGAAACATTCTTAAGATTAGGCTCAGTTCATGCAATTCAATAATATGTAACAAATTGTGTGGAACCATGCATGGGGTTGTTGAATGATTATATAGGAATGTAGATCTGATATCTGTGTGCCATATTTAGTAAGTATTTATCATTGTGAAATATTAATATAAATGCTCTTTATATATATTTTTGTACATAAAAATTGTGTGGTGTCCTTATCGATAAATGGGATCATTTGAGAAATGTGATCTACTAGGAATGTACAGTGCTTCCAATTTAATTTTTTTCCTGATCCCAAGAAAAGACACATTTTAATGTGTTGCAAACAGATGCTATATTTGTGCAGTCATACACTGCTTTTTGGACATGAATCTGAAGAGGAGCAGAGATATACAGTCTACTCTACAGGTACAGTTCCCTAACTTCCTAGACATTTTCTGTAGACCAAACCAAGACACTGAGCTTGTCGATCGAAAGGTCGGCAGTTCAGCAGTTTGAATCCCTAGTGCCGTGTAATGGAACAAGCTTCCGTTACTTGCCCCAGCTTCTGCCAACCTAGAAGTTTGAAAGCATGTAAAAAATGCAAGTAGAAAAATAGGGATCACCTTTGGTGGGAAGGTAACAGCATTCTGTGCACCTTTGG
>JANHZT010006013.1:14015-25663 GCA_032468215.1 Stegonotus admiraltiensis | reverse complement strand
CCCTGAAATAAGCGCTTGGCCTTATTGCCATGCACTCAAAAGCCTGATTGGGCTTATTATTAGGGGATGTCTTATTTTGGGGGAAACAGGGCATCATACATAAAGTTGTAACCATTAAGGTCATAGAGTGCATTTCATTGTCACGCAGTATTAACAAAAAGTTGCATTTTGCACTGTAGGCATTTCTTCCTTCATTTGACATTTACTTAGATGTATGTCTTATTAGTACAAAAAATGCTTTAAATATAGAAATATATCTAACATGGAAAATGCTTAAGTAAACTTATCAAATATATGATACATGAAAGTTTGCTATTTCAAAATTAGATGAAAAATGTTTTCTCTTTTTTCTAATTAAAATGTACTTTCCGTTTATTTATTTTACGGATTTTATTATTATAGTGTACTTTCATAATTAATTCATGTCTCAAGTAATTTAAAATAACTATATTACATAATCATTAAATTTTATCCTTCTGCTCTTTCCATTACATAGCATATATAAGTATGTGTGTGGGTAAAATATGAAACTAATTTGTTGGTACCTGCTGCTACAGAGGATGACTATAAAAGTATTATTGTATACGTGTCCTGATTTAGCTTCCTTTTAACATTTGGTTGGTGCTGGTACCTAAGCTTATATAGGATATGGAAGCTGTACATTCATAGCAGCGGTGGGTTTCAATTTTTTTTACTACTGGTTTTGTGGGTGTGGCTTCCATGGCAGTAGAAGGATACTGTAAAATCTCCATTCCCACCCCATTCCAGGGGAAGGTGGGCAAAATCCCCATTTCCTCCTGATCAGCTAGGACTTGGGAGGCAGAGAATAGATGGGGGCAGGGCTAGTCAGAATTTTTACTTTTAATTTCTTTGAACTACTCAAAATTTCCTCTACCGGTTCTCCAGAACTAATCAGAACCTGCTGAAACCCACCTCTGATTCATAGATGCTCTAAGCACCTGGATTCATACAAGCTATCCAATCCTGTGTAGCAAACAAGTAAAAACAAGAGCAGCGGCTCTTTTTTGTTGTCCTATTAAAAATATAAGACCATTGTTTGTACTACTTTAATGTACTGAATTTCTGGCTTAAAGCAGAAACAAAAATTAATTAATTTGGAGAATACCATTTTATAAACATATTCTGCATTGTAAGTAATATAGCTTTTCTTTTCTATGAAAACAATAAAACATTTTAAAAAGCATTTATGGAATTTAATTGGTGCTATAAATATTTCAATGCAGAAGAAGAGTCATATAAAGCATGATTCAAGCATGTCATTGGTTTTTTAACAATATAAATAAATGTGAATTATAAAATGTTTAAATCAGCCTAATGACAAATTCTTCAGTTTATGTATAAATAAGAGCTCTTAAAATTGTCATTATTTTGGAAAAGCATAGAACCATACAATGCTTGCTTTGAATGCTCACAAGAATTTTTTTCCCCATTTCAACTCACATTTGTATTCACATGAAGTTTTGGTAATATCATGTTCTCAGTTTCATATTAATTCCAATGGGATCTTCCAAATGTTTAAATGCCTAAAATAGCTTTTCCTAGACTTGTGCAAATTATTTTAAATTACACAAATATTTTTAATATGTCTGGCTTCTGACAGAACATCAGTATATAAAGGAGGATGGCACTAGCTATTTTTCTGCCAACTTTTTCCATTTCCTCCTTCCATTCCCACTTTTTCCTTGAAATAACCAACTGTATTATTAGTTCAAAAACAGTGTTGCTTTCATGTATTTTGTGTTTTATTGAGTTAAGCATTTTATAGGACATACAGCTCCTAATTTGAGTTCCTTTGAATATCTGGAACTATAATTCAGCTTAATTTTGGCACTGAACATGTGGAGATTCCTACACTGAATATATTGAATACATAATAAACTGGATTCATGACACTTCATTAGGCTAACCCTGCCCAAAGGATATGATCTAAGTAAGGTGATTCTGTAACACTATCTAAATGTTCTCATTAGTAAACCTGAGTCAATTCAGTGGAATTATTTCTAAGTTAAATTTCACCATTTTTCAAGAGAAGGAAACTGTATACAGGATTACTTCTTCTATTTGAATTTTAAGGAGCTAATAATAATTTGAATTATTCCTAGAATAATGAAATATATGATTGGGTAAATACAACAGCATGTGCAATTCCATTTTTTCTTTCAATTATATCTCTATTTAGTGATTTATAGATATAGGGTTACGGCCTGAATAAAGATTATTTGGTTGAGTTTAGTGATACTAAAAAATTCAATATGACTTGGCCTGGAATTTGAATTTTCCACTGTGGAATACTTTGCTGTGATATGATGTAAGCTTTAAATCATCTTAAAGTTTCTTCTATAACTTGAAATGTAACTGTAAAGATTTAGTTGACACCCAAAAATTATGGTCTTGCTATTCCTGTGCAAACATTCTTATGCTGAACATACTAAATATAAATATAAATATAAGCAAGATCCTATTTTTTTAAATTAAGTCAAAACTGCATGTTCTCGATTAGCCTTCTCCAAATTGTCTTCCAGTTCCCATGATTCCTAGGTATCATTATTCTATGCAACCACATTGGTATTTTACCAATTGTTGTGAAAATGAAGATAGAGGATCTTAGGCAATTTATTTATTTATTGCCTACAAAACATTAGTTGATTATTGAAAGTTATTGTTAATCAAATTAATTAAATATACTTTGGTGACTTAGCCCTCTTTTAGAGTCACTTCTCTTTTCCATTCATTTTTGCATAATAGTATTATCAACCACTTAGTAATAATTCTAAGCGGCCCTCAAATATGGTACAATATTGAATGTGGCAGCAACTAAATTACATAAGCAAATCTCTAACCTATCTTTAAATATCTAAACCACACTCATAAGACACCAGACCAACAATAAGCATAAATAATACCACAATGATACACAAGAAGATTGGCTTCCTTCCAACCTTCTTAATACATGCATACTACTCTACATTACTACTAGGAATACACTGGATAACAATTAACAAGTGGAAATCATTTCTTTAAAAAGTACTCAAAAGTTTTTTTAAACTAACTTGGGAATGATAAAGCTACGCGAATCTCAGGAAGAAAAACTGAATTTTATAAATGAGGGGCCACCACTGAGAAAGGCCTACTGTACTTGCCTATGTCAACATGCCACATTCCAAATGATGAAAGACATCTCTGAAAACAAACAGACTTCTTCCAAACTCTTGCCAGAAAACCTTTTAAATACTAATTCCGAATTGAGCTGTGGGAAGTCTGCCCAAGACTAATGAGTCCTAGTCCATCACTTGGTGGATTAAATCTGAATACATTTGCATGTGAATAGCTATGAAGAAAATACTTCCTTTACTTTTTGAGAATTCCCATACAAGTTTCTAGGCAGCATTTCAGGAAAAAAAAGGCCCTTCCTGAGTGCAAGGCAATGAATATCTTTTGTGATGGCACCTGGTACCAGTAACTTTAAAATAAATTTACACTACTGTAAAGCAACCTTGTTTTTTAGTATCTTGCTAACAATTAATCTGATTCATTTCAATATCCTGCAATTTTTGTATAATGTGGTCCTTTAATTTAATTCCTTTGTTTTAGCTACTGAATAAACAATGTTATTATTCTTTTATTATGTCTTTGGATGCAGTTAAAGTTAAGATTTTTGTACTATATATCAGTTTTTGAGCTGCTGTTTTAAGAAAGCTTAGCTAATTGCATGTCTGTGTGTGCGTGCATGCAGGTTATCTACAAAACTGAAGCTGCATTCCTATTCCTGCTGATATGGCAATACAATATTTAAAGGAACTAGATTCAGTGACACTAAATTGTACCTGGATTGCACCATAAATCCTGTTATTAAATCAAGGCTTACTTCGGATTGTACTCTAATTGAATCAAATTCTCTGATCCCTTGTGCAACACTTCAAATTCTTGCCACATCATTGAGATACTCATGCAGCTTGTTCTACCTACCGTACTTGGTACTGCCACATTTAAAGAATCCACATTATTTAATTATTACAATCCTCATTACTAAAACTCAAAAATTATTGGGTATGTAGCAAGGCAAGAATCAGTGTAGCATCATCATGCTTATAAAAATGCTTCTGATTTCACATTGCTTCAAAAATGTGTAACTGGAAAATGAAAATCGTGGTTGATTTTAATCCAGTGCTTGTTAAGCATGCTTACCTATTCAAAAAAGACCACAAATGAAAGCAGAGTGGGTGTGAACATTTCATGACAAGCATTTTATAAGCTTGTATAACATGCTATTAACATTCTGTTCATGTCCAACAGCCCCCCAAGGTTGCTTAGCTCTGTTACATACATATATATGTTGAATCTAAATAGTATTTCAAGTTGTCAAAATGAACGAAGCTAAATAGCACCACATGTTATCCAAAAAAAGGTCTAGAATGTGTCTAACAATGGTTACTTCTGCTGTATTATTTATTTATTTATTTATTTATTTATTTATTTATTTATTTATTTATTATTTCCTATATCTATTTATCATTTCAATTGTAATTCTTACTTACATAATATTTCACTGTGATTTATAGTATTACTTTCTGTTACCATGTTAGTTGCCATTAGGATTTAGACAAAAGCATAAGACAGGATATGAATAAATACCTTCTCCAAATGCTGATCACTCCTTTTATCAAGCCTGCTGCCAACTGAATCTATACTAATCTAATCTAATCTGGCTGTGTTGATCTCTTTATTCTTATTATTTTAAAGCACATAATTTCTTGATAAAGTATAAAAGGCAGAGGAGAATCAATGTACAGATTTGATAAATTATAAAATATTAATTTATAGCTGTTTTTCGTGTACAGTTAATGCATTTTATGCAGTCTTTTTCTATATAATAAATTTCTTTATGACAAGGATCCAATCTGCCAAAAAGCTATCATTCTGCAGAATGATATCCTTCATTCTGATTACAAAGTATTTTAAAATATCCTAATAAATGATCTTGTAAAAATGTTTGGAAAATACAATATTGTTCCCAAAAATATTTCTAATTCCTATTCTCATTGCTAGGGAATGATGCTATAATGGAAATCCTGCCACCTTGGAAAAAGCAAACTGCCATGAAAATTATCTCTGGAAAATGTTTTATTCTAAGAATGTCTTATCACTGAAGGTGGGCTGGAATAAGACAGTTATTTGGTTTTATTTGTAATTGCCTATCTGATAACTATTGTGTGTGTTTTTTTTATAGTCCCACATTAGAGGCATGGTTCAGTTTTACAATCCAGTAGGTACTTTCCATCTACAGAAAGAAGGATAGCATAAAAGTATCTGGAAAAATTGCTGTCCTTGGCAGCCTTGAAAATCTTAGTCCCAAGATTTACTGTGCTCCCTGGGCTCTCAGATAAATAAGCAAAGCAAGTATATAGAAGTCTTCCCAACAACCTGTTCATCTTGGCTCAACAATAGTTCCTGGGGCCACACTTTATGTTACATAGCTGTTGTGTGGGGAGATAGTGTGGTAGATTAAGTATCTTCCTTATAGCTGAATTCTTTTTACCAGATATCCAGGAGTAAGTGTGGCTGATTTTAATGGCTTTTACAGCTAATCTAATTTGCTAGATTTACAGTATATCTAATTTACGTTATATCTATACCATATATCTAACATACAGTAAATTTAACAAATCTAATCTATTTAATCTAGATTTATAATCCAGAAATCTATTTCATTAGTCTTGCAATATATGTTCAAACAATGAAACTTTCTGTTGTCCATCTTATGGCAGATTATCAGTGAGTAGGACAAGCATTTCTGAGCGTGCAAGCAATTTACCACAGGCTGTCTCACAAAGTAGAAATTAAATTCTGGAAATCTTAGTATTCAGCCAAATTTTAATTTAAGTATATAACCTCATACCAAGACTTAAATGCTATTTCTGTTGAAATCAATTAACTCACCGTTAATGGCATTCTAATATAAGCTGTTTTCTTGGAATTATCTGATGTGGAAGAGTTTACCAAACCAACACTTTATATATCTAGGCCCTAAGCCAAAATAAATGGATTCAGATTAAAATGCAGTCCTCTTAATCTCATATATTAAACAATAGTATTCTCATTGTAAGCATCAATACCTTCCTTTTTAAATCTTCAGAGGGGGAAAGCAGAGAAGGCAAAGTAAATCTAGAAGTTTTAGTCTCCAGAAGAGTTGCCAGGGTGGTGTTTCTTTTCTTTAGCCAAGAACTATTTTGCTTGGCTTGCTATAGCTTGGTTTGACAGGAGAAAAAACACAACAACAACTTGCCAACTGCCTAAGATTTAATAAGCTGAGCTGCAAATGCTATTGGTTTTTGGCACATCATGATCCCTGTACACCACACAACATAGGAACCAGAGGTTTACTTTGGCTGTTGTAGTCAATGCTTTTGGCCAATATATGCTCTTTGAGCCAACCAAGGGTATGTTTAGAGAGTGTGGTTTTAGCTGAGGTGTTAAAAAGCTTGGGTTGGCTACCTAGCCAACATTTGTACTGAGGGAAAGATGTGACCATTCATGTCTACCCAAACAGGGCATGAAACCTACTGGCAGGAAAACATTTCCCTTTACCCCATATGGCAGCATGACAGGAACTTCAAAGGTGCCCATTGGCTTCCTTCCAAACCAGCTCTAAGCATTTATAAGCCAGTGATAACAATACAAGGTGCTATGTCAGCCTTTCACCCAATATGGAATCATCCAATTGTGTTGGTATAATATCAAATGTTCATTCAGATAAAAAATTTACAATTTGTAATCCATACCAAATTGGAAGGGTTTCATGATGAGGAGCCTGAGCTTTGTATCTAAGGCAAAGCACTTTGGTGCTTTGTGCACATGTATGTCTCTCAGGAATTTATTTTTACAAAACCCTATATAAATCTGATTCTTACAAAACCCTACATACTTCCCAAATAAGGATCAGAACATGGGTATCACTTCTCTGAATGCTGTAATGTATTTCTTAATTCAAACAGCAATACTTATTTAATACTTATTTAAATACTTATTTATCACCCAACTTGTAAAACACCATTCTGAATGATTCACAACTAGAATAATAGAAAGTCAAAGACAGTAAAAACCAGGTGCATGAGTTACAGTACACTATAGTAAAACATTAGTTTGATTCACTTACAAATGTATGTTTCTTTGACATACTTAAATAGATATTTGAATTTACATGAAGATCTTTTTAAAAATTTCAGATGAATCAGTAAGCTGATACTGACCATGACAGGGAATATCCGTAACAGCAAAATAGAAATGTATCCAAATCCAAAAGCCTAGGATCTACTTTTTAGGACAAGCCATGTAGAAAAGCTCAAGACAGCTAACAGATACTCATAGCCAAGAGAATCAAAGCTTCTAATATTGGAAACAAGAATTCCTGCTATTTTATAGCCTTTGGATGACCAGGACTGTACTTAATGTTTTGCATATGGAACAAAACAGTGCAAATGGATAGGGCTAGGGATTCCTGTTTTTTCCCTCTGTCCTTTTGTGGGGACAAAGAGAAATCTGTGGGGGGTTTTATATATAAATTTTAGGATTTATAGCATATTTTCTGAACATTTCCTATCTTAAAGTAGTACAATTTATGCCATCAATTTCAGTAACTAGGATTAGAGATGGTTCTGGAGATGCAGATGTTGAAAATGTTACTGTTACCTGCCTAGATTAAATCAGTCAGTACCACAAACATGCAGAGACAAAGACAAAAATATTATGTTGTCTCATTGCCATTAAATATTTTCCTCATCCAGTTTTCAATATTCCAGCATAAAGTGACGGCTAAATATCCAATTCCTAATGTTCTTGGTAAAAATGATGACTGGCAAGATCTGAAGCTATGAAGTGAGAAGCCCAAGCATAAATAATCATATAACTAGAAACCAAATACTCACTTTGTCCCTTGTTTTAAATAGCTCAATGTAAGAAGTGTTCAACATCTTACCATTTTAGCTTCTGAATGCATTGGAGCAACTTGAGGTGAAGCACATGGATTACTGAGATTTGGACTTTGCATTCCCATGATATTTGAGTTCATAGACATATGTCTTTCCATCTTGAGAAGCGAACAGAAAGAAGAAATGAGTTTTGGCATGTGGAAGATAAATCTAAAGATCAAAGATAATTGTAATTTTCATGACATGTTGTTTTTCTTTAAACAAGCAAGAGCCAAGCTATAGATAAACATAAGAGTAATTCTATAGGAAAGTTTTATCTAGTTCAGTGTTTTGTTCCATTAATGGTAACAAGCTACATCTGGGAAGTTGATAGATTTTCTGTATGATATTGTGTCCAGTCAGGATGGTACTACCTTTGCTGATTGCCTTTATCACAGGAAATAAAACACCCACACCAACCCACCCACCCACAAATATATAGTAGTTACTTTGAAAGAAATTTATCTTTTAACTAGAAATACAAAGTCACCTAGGCTTGAATTTTTTAATAATAGCAATAACAATAACATTTAGACTTATATACTGCTTTACAGTGCTTTACAACCCCCTCTAAGCAGTTTCCAGAGTCATTATATTACCCCCAACAATCTGGGTCCTCATTTTACCTAAGGCTGAGTCAACTTTGAATAATTTGTCTTTTAGTTTGAAAAATAACTTAGGTTAAGTAGGTCTAAAGAATCACTACATGAAATTATGGTTAATGCCATCTAAATTATCTGGAATATTCAAAAAGTGATTGTTAAAAACAATCCCTAACAGAATTGTTAAATTTGGTAGGTATAAAAGCTCCAGGTTCCTATCTTAAATTAAGCACTAATTAAAAAGATGTTCCTGCATCTGCAGTGCAGATCTTGGTAGATTTCATGGTAGGTGTGTATGTATGTGTATATGCTTGCATGCATGTGTATGTATATATGTAAACACATAGGCACACAAACACACACACAAACACACACTACAGGGAAGAGAGCCAATAAAATTGAACCCTGGAAGAATCAGAATAAAAAGTATGTGTGTGCACACTTACACACACAAATACATATACACATTCACACATTCACACATTTCTATAGCACGTAATTTGACATTGGGATTTGCTACCATAAGAAATGCTTGCTATCAACTTGAGTGGCTTCAAAAGGATATTGCCCTAACTCATTGGGATCAATGGTTCTTAGTTCTAATGACCGTTGGAATGCTTCTGAAGGCCTCAGTTGGGTAACTAGACTTGTCTGGCCACTGTAAGAATAGACTGCTACACTAGATAAGCCAGGAGCCTGATCCAGCAGCATTGCTCATAAATTTATTCTAATTATGCTCTTACACTATTTGTTACTTTTGAAACGATACATGTAGAAAAGAAATATACTTACTGGCATCAAGACAGCAGAGGAACCAGGCATTGTAGGATTAGGTAAAGTACCAGGCATAGAAGCAGGCATGGGCTGTCTTTGACGGTTGTGCAGGTGTAGCAGTGATGATAAGGAGCCTGGAACAGGCCTATAAAAGAGGAACATGGAAGAAAGGATTAAATATAAAACTTCAGAAGAAAACAACAGCACATTCAATGATTCCTATTTCAAAATTATGAATATAAAGTTAACATGTTGTACAACAATTCTCAAATGATTAAGATCCAGTATAAAGAGTGTCTAGTCTAGTACCATAAGAATTCTCAAGTGCTTCCTTCCTATGCCAACTTTTTGGTCATATTACATGGGAAATGAGGGGGAATGCTGAATAAATAAGATGTAATCCAAAGGAAATGGGAATTCCTATAGGATAAAACCATCCAAGAAATTTTCACATTCAGATTTGTTCTAAAATTTTGATGCAAAAGTGAGAATGAATACAGAATTTGTTTGAAACGCTATCAAATACCTGCATGAAAAAAGCCATATTGTCAGATAGTAAAACTTTGAGACTTGCCTCATTTTACAGTCATAATTTTATAATGTTTACTAGATTCTCCAATATTTTGAATTATTTTAAAAATTTTTGCATTGAATAATATCTTCAGTTTGTTTAAGATTAATGCTAAAAATACATCTAAATATTTTAGGGAATAACAGTTTGAATTTAAAACCCATTTAAGTATTTTCTGGATTTAGCAAACCACATTACTTCAAAAGAAAAAAGAAAATAGAAGAAAAAAGAAAAAGAACTGTAATATTCTTTTCCAACACTGGCAGTAATAGTGAAAGACATCAGCTTAATATGTGCAGCATAAAATATAAATAGGTACTATAACCAATTGGCACATTTCTTGTCCAAGGGGTTACACAACAAATCAGAATCTGTTAACCAACTAAAATGTCTTTGAAATCAACAGGGAACTTATAAAAATGGTTTAAAAGGTACTTATATTACATCAGTGTAATATAAAAAGGTTGTCCTTTGCCTCTTTAAAGTAGTTATATCCTACCGTGTTTCCCTGAAAATAAGATCCTGCCCTGTATTTTTTTGAACCCTGAAATAAGCACTTGGACGCATTGGCATGCGCTCAAAAGCCCAATTGGGCTTATTATCAGGGGATGTCTTATTTTGGGAAAACAGAGTAGTCTGCCATTTTGTGCAATATCAGTCCAAACATCTTGCACAAGTGCTCTTAACTGCATTTTCATAGTAGCAGCTTTTCTAACTACATTGAAATTAGTTTTTGAATATTCTTTTATATTCAATTAATTATGAAAGAGGAAGAAAAATTCTTGATTTCTTTGTATATAGCCATATTTCTTTTTTAAATTTTCTTGATTTTCCAGTTTTCTGAACATGGCCAATACCCGTAACAGATTATTCTTTCTCGGTTACCAATTTTTTTTACTTTCCAAAACTGGCAAGCCATAGCATTAATTGGTAAATATTAATTAATAAAAACAGTGCAAAATTATGGCACTGGAATTTATAGCACTGGCTTTAATAATTCTACCTTAAAAATTAATTGTGCAGAAAGGAAAAAAAATGAGTTAAATAGTTAATTTACGTTTCTTGATCACTAGATCTCTAGTCACATAACAAATAATAATATTTCAGCATTCCTTGTGATGGAAGCCACCCTGTAATATTGATCTCAGGAACAGTGGTGCAGATCAAAAACATACAATGAAAGAGCTATTCTGAGCTTCCACAGCGCCAATCATCCACTAAACAGGGCTGTTTTCTTTCATCACTATATTTGAGATTTTGTACGTATTAGGCAGGAAGGTATGGTGTGCTGTCAGTAAAAGAATTCCATATATACAAAATATTATACTTCTTGGTATGGGAGGCATGATTTTCAAGTTGACTTGCAAAACAAGTAGCCTCCTGGATTGATTGAAACTTTGCAGCCAAGCCTTCATTCTGTATTATTTACGTCATTTTATAGAAACTTTAATTTCATATTAATTTTCATATTAAGACATTTGACAAATAGTTGCTTTGGCCTGACTTGTGCACAGATAGGCCTTAGAAGTCCCTATTAATGGAATTTTACTTACATGTTCCAGAGCCAAATATTCTACAAATTTGATTTAATGAGACTGGAAGCAGGAGATTTAAGTATAAGGGGAAATACCTTCTAACTGCTACACCCCGCTGCAGGGAGGCGGAACCAATGAGGTGGTTCCGCCCCAGGCGCCTGATGGATCCTGATAGGTTCCA
>JANHZT010006013.1:0-13563 GCA_032468215.1 Stegonotus admiraltiensis | reverse complement strand
TTAAATTGTTTTTAATTATTGTATTGTGCTGTTTTATTTGATGGCTGTTCACCGCCCTGAGTCCTTTAGGAGAAGGGTGGTATATAAATTTAATGAATAAAATAAATAAATAAAAAATAAATAAATATTTACATATCCTAAAAAATAGGAAATTAGCTACCGATTGTCTTCATTTTGAGTTCAAATTTTGCACGTCTATGTTTTGTACTTGAGGAAAGATTAAGTTTGCTGTTATTGTTTTTTCTTTGTAGGACATGGGGACTTTTTAAAGATTTCCTAGATGAAAAAAATAACACTTTTGAAGGTCATGACTCATTTTTGTCAATACTCCAATAGTACAAGAAAAATGATCATGCACAGTCTTTCATTGGTTGATGATGATCATATAGGCCCATATGTCTTATAGTGTCAAATACAGTATGTCTGACATTAAATATATTTAATATCTAGAAAATGGGCACTAATAAACACATACTGTACTTCTATAAACTCTGAAGTCATCTCCAGAAATTTCCCCAAGTTTTCCTACCAAATACACTTCACCAGATGGTTACAAGCCTTAAGTTCTATGGAGTATCTTTTCCACTTCTAAGTCTTTCCAAGATGTTTTAAAGGTGACCATATGCTTAACTAAAAACAGGCATAAATATCATGAACCAATCAGTTCTCCCTTCAGCAGACAAACAGGAGATTGGAAGAATCATTATGAAATTAGCGTTTTGCCTGCTGAACCATAGCAATTTCTGATGTAATAAATTCCCATTAACTACTCTTTACAGAAAACAAATATATCCCTCTACATGCCCCCCCACATCTGTTGTGAGGAAAACTTTTGAAAAAAAAAAAGCTTCAGCTACTGAACAATTAAAAAAAAATAAGCACAAGACACTGAGTTTCCCAACCTTTCTGCCTTTGTGAACCAGCCAGGGGCGGGAGCAGGGAGGGAGAGAGGGGATGGTTATTTGCAGCATTTTTATTCATACTGTTGATTTTTATAGAAAGATACAATATGTAATTTTTTCTTAAAACTGATATTATTTAAGCCATATTCTAAATAATTGTCAAGTGATTATACATTTCAACACTTCCTAAACAAACACTTCCTAAAAACTAAATTACTGTAGACTCATGAAAACAAAGCCTCAATAGTCTCTCTAGTGCAGGCTTGTTACCATGAGGTAATAATTTCAGTCTTTAAGCAAGCGCAGTCTTCTTTTCTTAATCATTGTGCACCCCTAGGCAAAACATTTCTACTGAAATCCACTGAAATCCATTAGAACAAGGCAAGGTGTATAAGCTAATATGGAGCTGTTCATCCACAAAACCAACTCCTGTGGCACCCAGGGTGTTCTGTACCGACAGATTTGATATCTCCACATACACATGTAAAAACACTGCTTTAGGTTAAAACCTGTTTAAGTTTTGCTTTTCAATTAAAATGTTAGATGATGATTCTTCTGTTGCTCCCTAAATAATGTCAGAGTAGCATTTTCTTCTTTTTCCAGGAGTTACCTGAGATTCAAACAATGGAAAACTCAATGATAATAGATGAACTGTGGATGTATACAACAAATACTATTTCAATGCTCTGCTCCAGAATTCTAAGGAACTCCAAGAATAAGGGCTGGACTTGGCACCTATTGGGTTGCTAAGAAATATCTTGGGTGAGAATTTAGGATAGCACAAGTGAAAATTTAGTTTGACTAATCTGATATGGATCCTATAAAACAATTTTGACTTCTACGCATAACACTATAAAATGCAGACAGCATGTGTATTTACGGGACCGCCTTCTGCTGCCGATAACCTCCCACCAGCCAGCATGCTCCCACAGAGAGGGGCTCCTCAGGGTGCTGTCGGCCAGGCAATGTCGGCTGGTGACCCCCAGGACGAGAGCCTTCTCTGTGGTGGCACCCGCCCTCTGGAACGACCTGCCCCCGGAGATACGTACGATCCCAGACCTCTGTGCCTTTCATCGGGCCCTGAAAACGCATTTGTTCCATCTAGCTGGGTTGGCCTAATCCCTTTTGCTCGTTTTAATAGGAATTTTATCGGGCTGTTTTAAATTGTGAGGCCAAGGTTTATTTAATACTCTTTTATCTTGTTTTTTAACTTTTGTATTCCATGTTTTTATTTTGGCTGTTCACTGCCCTGAGTCCCATTGGGAGAAGAGCGGTATAGAAATTTAAACAAACAAATAAATAAATATTACACTATATCTAGAAATCTGTATAACTGAATAATAAATTATGAAATGATATGAATGAATACAACTAAGAAAGCAATAGGTTATAAATAAATGAATGATTTAAATTTTGGCTACTATAGGTCTTGGTGATAATAATGGATGTTTTATGCATAACTATGGGTTGTATGGGTCCAACCCAGTGCATTAGACTTCTGTTAAGAAAGCTCATATGCAAATCTCAATTGAGCTATAATTCTCATTGATTGTAACTGCGTAGCACAACTTTGTCAAGGAAAAGATTTAGTGTGCACACCCTGTCTCAATCCAAGTTCTCCCAATAGGTAAAAAGGAAGCAGTCATGTTTGTTTTTTTAAATTTCTCACATAATTTTTAAAAGAAAAACATGTGATAGCCAAATTCTCATCACTTTCACTATGGCTGGAGTTGAAGGAATTGTTACCCATGCCAACCTCCCTAGAATAAATTTGTAATGGCAGGCAAAACTGGCTGTCTAGAATAGCCCTATTATAGGGCAGGGGTATGTAGAACTTTGTCTTTTTCATGCAGTAGTGAGAATTAAGCCTCCATCAAGCTTTTCATCCATATGTGGTTGACCTGAATTACTGAGAAAACTGCTTGCCTCCCTCCAACTCTTCTGGGATCAACTCTCACTGATCCAATTAACTGTATTATGTGAACAGGACACCAAAAGAGTACAATCATTATTGTTCAATTAATTTGAAATAGTACATGTATGTACTACTTTCATATGCACATGAAAATAATCTTTGGGGTCTTTATTGATCACAAGTTATACATGAGTCAGAGTGTGATGCAGCTAGCAAATATTATGTTGTGGTACATTGTCAAGAATATACAGTAATTGTAAGAGTAATTGTTTCGCTGTTTACCCAGTCTTGGTCAGACCCTAACTGACTTCATTCTTTGATTCTGTGGTTCCATGATTTTTTCTCAAAATTTTTGAAAAGATAAAATGAAACTATAATAATCAACACCATTATTAAACTGTCAATGCAACTCCTATGGGCTATGCAGTTTTTCCTATAAAATTTCAAAAATACAAAGAGAAGTTTGTAGGACAAAAGGTTGGTGGACTTTTGCAAGGAAGCTGATTGTAAATGAGCTGTACAATAATTAGAAGCTCTCATATTGTTGAATGAGATAAACTATACTGGCATATAGCTAAATTGTATGCAGAGGGAAATTAACATCTCTCTCCCCCTAATATTTGCTTTTTCATGTATTGTTAACTATATGCTTAAGGCTTCAAACTAAACATATTAACCAGTCAAATTACAGCTTTTGCCCTATTTTAACCTGTATTGCTGACATTTTGTAGAGTCAGAGGAAGCAGACAATAAACTAAACAAAATGCCTTTAGATAAAAAAACTTCTAATTTTCGATAATTGGGTTAACTTTTCCTATGTTTTCCTTAAACGTATACATAATGTGCCCCTGATCTTCGCACTTTCCGCTGCGAACTCAAAACATGGCTGTTTAAATTACCTAGCCTGGACTGAGGGGGCTTGGATTATTTTACTGTGTTTTAACTATGCGTTTCTTATTGGATATTTTAATTATTGTGAGCTGCCCTAAGTCCTATGGAGATAGGGCGGTATACAAATCAAATCAAATAAATAAATAATGTGCATTTTCTTAATGTTGAAAACTTTATTCAAGTATGGCCCCCAGAGGCTCACATTGCCTGAGATTAGCCTAATGATGTTAAGCCTCTTTTTTGTTTTCTCCCCTAAAGTATGCCACCATGGTAGAAAGGCAAAGAATGTTAATAGTGGTAATATTTGATTTCCGTCATTAAGATAACTTTGTATAGAATAGTCTGAAACTGGGACAATTCTAAATACTATCCACTTTAACAACAGAAAAACTAAATAAAATCCTTTACTTTAATACAATTATTTCTGTCTTCTAACTCCTCTTCTATACAATATACACATTTTCTCACTTGTATAAAATATCTTCCCTATATTTAGTGTTAACAAAGCAATTCTATTTGTGCAGCAAAGCATGTACTATTCTTCGTTCCTTTCCAGTTACAATTTGAGCTTGCTCTACTCCCTTTCAATATTGCAGCTGATTTTGTGGTTAGAGTCCATTTATTTTCACATCAATGAAATTAATTTCCATTGGAAACTGCATCTGAGGCATTTAATCAAAATGGGCCTAAAATAATCCTGAAAAGCTCATCTGTCTTCCAATCTATATAGTGTTTTAAAAATTGAACATGTGCCCTGCAATAATATTGCACTTTAGAGAGCTTAATGCTCTGTACTTCTAAGTATCAGTTACATCAAGACACTGGTAAATTAAAACAGTTCAAGATTCTGATTAACATTGATTTTATAAATATATAGACAAAACTAGTGTAACTATATCTTTATGTCAAGCAAAATGGAATTTGAATTGTTTGGTAATGACAAAGTATTTAATACTACAGGTACATTTCCTTGTTAAAGTATAGGACAAGAAGCATCCATTTTCAAAAGAGTGGAACTTCAAGCAAAGTTATTGCAGAATGAAACAGATTTTTTTTCCTCACCAACCTTTCTCAAATTTGTGCCAAAACTGTACACTTGGTGCCAAGTAACAAGACATTTTGTATTGGACATCGATATAACAGTATAAAACATTGGAAGATGGATCCCCAATTCAAAATCAGAAAACTTCTTCCCCTCAGAAGTACATCTACAGGAAGCTGTTTCCCAATTTTTTTCCCTTAAAGACAACTGTCAGGATGTCCAAGAATGCAGGAACTAGGGTATAATTACTTTTCCCTTCAACAACAAATCACAGAAATACACATTACAATTTCTGATATATAAAAGCCTCAATGTGAAAATACACAATCTAAGAATTAGTTGTGTAACAATTCTCTGTAAATATTAAGTGCAGTTAATCACAGCGTGATTAGGTCTTTTTCCTTTTTTTAACTCCATTAAGTTTTTTAAGTTGAATTTTTATCAATATTTTATGTATTTCAGCTCTTAAAGAGTCTTTTGAGTCCACAGGAGATAAACACTCCAAAAGATTAGTTTAATATACCATGTAAGTATCTGGAAAAAGCTGGTAGTTTAGAAAGTACTACTAAATATGCTGCCAAATTCCAAGGATCAAAAGGAACTGGGAAATGCCTGTATGCATATGTAGCCTCACAATGCAGTTCTTGTCTGAGTGATATGTTCTCCTGCAGAGTCAATATTTTTTTTATCATTGCACCTGCTTTTGGATTCCATCCCATGGGAGTCTGCATGGCCTTTACCTTGCCTGCCTTCAGGCAATCTTTAACGACTTGGTCGTTTCCTTAGGCCTGAGGCCAGGAGGTTTGGGCAGGCCTCATCTTAACAGCAGGTGTTATGGAAATATGTTGTTGTTTTGGTGGTTTTCTCCCAAAGGCCAATCATGTTTTACACTATATCACATACTATTTTATATATATAAACAATATGCCAGGAACAAGAAGGAATCCCTTGCATTTATATGTTGCACTATGATGTCATTCATGGGTAAAGGCCTACATAGCCTTTGCGTTCATATAAATAGTGCTGCATGATCTAGACTCCTCTGCTCCCCTCTGCAGGTAAGATGACCAGGTCTTCAGAAATGTCACCACTGAAGAAAGAAGGATCTGCTTACCATTTGAATTCCACATGCTAACATGCTGTCTGAAGTGAACAAAATAATGAAATTAATTCTAAATGTGGGAAATAGAAAATGGGGAAAATGCAATTTTACTGTGAATTCAGCCCTAGCTTTGTGTCACTATTTTCACAAGACAGAGTAGATACAACAATGAATCATATGAATGGCATCTTTCCTGTTAGAAAACCTGTGAGAAAACTTGGTCATAATGAGCACACTTCAGTTTTGTGACTAAGAATTGACCTGAAATTCTATTCGTGTACTGCTTATTATGCTGCCTACCTGAATCCATGAACTGATACAGATGGTCTTATATTAAGAGTTGGAGTCATATAGGCTCATGATATTGAATTCCATATTTATCTTGGGCTACTCCAACCCCTGGAGCATCTCAGAGGTTCTACAGTAACTAAGCATTTCCCTAAGATAATCATATAGCCAATAACAGACTTGATTTAGGAGATGTTCCATGGGAAGGGATGCCTTAAGTTTTTCAGTTATGATAGATCAACACTAAGGTATGATTAGTGGCTACATTTTACCTAAGTATGGGCAAGATGCCTGGCCCAAAAATCTACTAGATCTAATTGAATTCCAAAATAAAGGAATTGAAGTGAGTCCTATCAGTTTAGATTGGTACTTGTAATACTGAAAACCTGGTTGACGGTATCCTCTGTAAACTAGATTACAAATGATATGTAATATGCAAATATGGCTGTAGAGTTGCAAGGTAGATATTTTATGGTTCAGTGGAGGAAAAACATGATTTATATTCATAAGGTACACCATAAAGTTAGTTTAAGACTTATATATGGTGATTGTTGTTGCAAAACACCCCTTCCTTCCTGCATACATTGCATCCTTAAATAGTTTTTAGATTTTGTTGGGCCTCTCTATACTCCTACTTCATCCTCTCCCCAAAGTTGATTATTCACTAGCTGCTTTGATGTTTTTCATGTTTTTCCTCTTATATTTTTGTTATTTTGGATCCTATGATTGATGCCAAGAGATATTTGGTAATACTTATATGGATAGATTGGAACTGTTTTGAAACGTGGTATATGAAATGTACAAAGCCTTTTTGGTTTATAGCTTCTACTGGGAGTCTCTATGACCAGAACGTAGGACGCTTCCTTGGTTAAAAGAAGCAAATATCAAAGTAAGACCTAATATAAGGTGTTTTTCAAGGTTCCATTTGCTTCATGCTTTTTAGTATTTAAATGAAACTTATGGGAGAGATACTATCAACCAGACTTTAAAACCCACTAAAGCAGATACCACAGAACTGACTGAAAGAATCTTCAGAATTTATAGATGATGAATGAGATGGTATGCACTACATAAATGAAAGTTAGGAGCCTCAGATACATATATTTCCTATTCTGGCATATACACTAATTCACTTTTTCCCATCCTGGTTTCATCCAGGAAATTATGTTTTAATCAAACTGTTGAAGAAGCATTTCTGTTTGACTTACTGGACAGAAAATAACCACAATTTTTTGGTTAAATCACAGGCTAGAAATATTTATTGGACTACTGGCATATTTTGCATCTTGAAGCCATGCTGTAGTCACAACTGAAGAATAACTACCACTTTATTTTATAATATCTACAAAATCTTTACAAAAGTATTCTAGTAAATGAAGATAATGCTAGACCAAGTTATTTTCTTGTTGTTTTTTTTAAAAAGTTAAAATAATCTAGAAAAACCTCAGGTTGGATTAGGAACAAGGTGATTAGGAACTCAGCTTGGATTAGGAACTAGGAACTAGATGATAAGAAGATAAGAAGGCAGTATACTGCCTATTCCTTGCTTATGCAAACTAATATATAATAAACTAAGACAGCAAATTGTTACATGTAAAAGAGCATGAGTGTAATGAAGAGCACAGATTTTGAGATCACGTGAAAAGAAACAATAAAGTCAGTTTACTATAATGTGCTCAGTACCGCTTGATTTTCCCCCCTGAATCTATTCAGCTGAACACTTACTATTTCTCCATTGGGTAAAGAAACTCTCCCATGGTCATAGAATCATGGAATCATAGAATCAATCATAGAATCAGGTTAGAAAGGAGCTTGGAGGTCTTCTAGTCCAAGGAAAGAGATCTTATTCCATTCCTGACAAATGGCTATCCAATATTTTCTTGAAAATCTCCAGCAATGAGTAACCAGAATCCAGGAAGCAAGCTATTCCTGTAATTAATTTTTCTCACTGTCAGGACATTTCTTCTTAGTTCCAGATTGGATATCTCTTTAACTAGTTTCCACCCATTGCTTCTTGTTCTGCCTTCAAGTGCTTTGGAGAATAAGTCAACCCACTTTTCTCTATGATAGCCCATCAAGTACTGAAAAACAGTTTAGGGAAGACAAATGTCATCCCCAATTCTTCTCTTTGTTACATATAGTTCCTTTAAGCATTCATCATGTGGTTTAGGCTCCTTATCCAGACCCCTTATCATTTTTGTTGCTTTTGTCCATATTCCAAATGTGGCTTCACTAGTGCATTATATAACATACTATTACTTCTTGTGATCTTGATGCTATCCCTCTGTGGATGCAGCAGCCTAGGACTGCATTATTATTTTTTTGGCCAAATGCAGCACACTTCTAGCTCATACTTACATGGTGATCCATTAGAATGCCTAGATACCTTTCATAGTTCCTATTGTTGAGTCAGGTATCACCTATTCTATACCTGTGATTTGGTTTTTTCCTCTCTGAGTGCAGAACTTTACTTCTCTCACTACTGTACTGCATTTTGTTCAAAAGATCCCAATGCTCAAAAGATCCCCTTCTGAATCTTGAGTCTATCTTCCAAACTGTTGCCAATTCCTGTCCCCATCTTGGTCTTTCCCTGGAGACCAAAGTTTTGTCAATGATTGACAAACCTTTGGTTGGATCTTGTATGAAGTTGCTGTCAGGTTAAAACCCCACACCTATATATAGTTGGACCAATGAGTCTGTTGTCTTTAGATCTCCTAAAGGGCAACCACCAGGTCAGTTCCTTATGACAAGTCTGCTCATCAAAGCCAGAATAAATCTGCACCCTTTTTCTCACTCCATTTGCTGACTTATTCCAACAGATCTATAGCTATACCAGGTCACTAAAACTTGCACAAATGCTCTCTTTTCAATATGAATGACAAAACACTGACACAATGCAGAATGTGAAAAATGATTCTTCATACTAGGCTATTTCATGCATGCTTTAACAATTGTGTATGAGAGCTGTATTTCACTGACATAAAGTGCCTGCATAATGCAACAATGTGTTGAAACTCTCTGGAGAAATCTGTCACTGATTCACAGACCTAAGCAACAGATTTCTGTGGGAAGATTTAGATCCAACTGTAAATTTATTTGGTCCCATGTTTACTCCATTTGTTCATTGCTTTGTTGTTGTTTTCTTGAACGTATGTCCCAGATGTGCATGAGTATCTGTTTGAAGTCACATTGTCTATCATGAGATTTTTCAGTTCAAGATGTTAAAAGGAGACTATAAATGCCACAGAAAAGTGGCAGAAATCATCTGGTGCCTTCTTTACATTCTTCTTCTTCCCATTATTAACCATTTCAGATTTGTTTTCTAATTACTCACATACTAACCATAATACTTTGAATTAGTCATGGCCTGCAAATATACAAAGTGAACTGCTACAGACATGCACATACAACAAGAATCCATAACAAAACACACTCTAGCAAAAGATTAGAAATACTGTAACTTCATTTGAAATAAGTATCTGTAAGAGCATTAGCACTTATGGAAGGCAGGGCCATCTGCAGATGAAGGAAGGACCTTCATCTGCAAATGTTTTTAAGAAAATATAAACAAGGTTATAAATTACACATAAACACAGAAGAAAAACAATATGCGCTACTAAAGAACACTAGAAACAAGTGAGAAGCATTAAGCAAAAGTAAACACTAAATTAAATCAATCAAGAAATAAAATTACTTGTTGAATAAGCAGCAAATGGTCATATTCAACAAGGTGCATTGATCCATGATTACTTACATGACTGGGAATCATACAGCATCCCTAAGTATTGTAAGGCAGATTGGATGACACAGTGCTTTCATGAACCCAGTTAACTGTGGTTTATTCAACAAATCATGATTCATCCATTAACTCTGATCACACATCTTTTGAGATAAGAACTGGCAATAACTGACATGCAGCAGCAGTTCAATTTTTTTCTTTTTTCCCCTTTTAAGTAATGGATTTTCTCTCTGAAACTTTTCATACATATTTTTACTACTGTGTCATGTTTCAAATAGATGTATAAAGTGATTTTATTTTCTCTCTCTGTGAATTACTAGAATATCAAATTCTGTTGTGATAAATCTGAACTTTCCTAGACAGAATTGCTTAATGTTTGATCACTCTGGTAATTGTAACTTTCATTTAAAATGATAAAACTCTATTTTTATGAATCAACCAAACTGGTTTGATATACATGTTAAGAGTTTTCATTCCTAAAATAAAATTTTTGGTCTTATTACTCACTTTACTCACCCAAGTATTAACTCTGCAGAAGACCCTAGTCAACGAAAGCCACAATCAGTCCCATATACAGTGACATGTGAGGCAAACCAAGAAATGTGCTTCTACTCATCAATTCAGGTATGTAAAACTTAAGCAAGTTATTTTGGTTCACGGAGCAGATATTCCCAAAACACTTTTCCTCTTCCTTGGCAGAAAGTATAGACAAGGACATATACATCGTTAACAACTTTATGGTTGGGAATGCCGTTAGACACCTTTCTTAAAAGCAATAATTTCAATTACTATCAAAACTCAGAAAAATCTGTAATATTGGATTTCTCTGAGTTCTTCCCTCTCTCTTTTATGCTTTTCATTCTGTTAATTATATTGCTATAGTTTGTTTGCATTAACAAATGTTGATAGTTATTCCTTTTTTTTTTGAGCTGTCCTTGTTAGAGGGTTGAAATGTTAGTTTTCTAGTTGGCTTTTTAAAAATTTGCTTACACATTTTCTTTTATTCTCCAGGAAGTTCTACTATTGTAAAAGCTTTTATTTGCCTTTTGTTTTTGCTCTTGCCATTAACAAAAGAGACTTATCAGGCTACCGGGTCACTGAATCTGAGTTTCACATGAACTCTTTAAAGCTATGCTGGCTTTCTCAGAAGACTCATTGTGTACTGAGTACTTACAGTATTTCTAGTAGGTAGGTTTAGATTGCAGCATCAAAACTCAACATCATGCATATTTATCTGAAAGAAAATCTCAGTATCTGGCAAAACCAAAAACCTTGGTCATCCCTTGAGGAAAACAATAAAACAATAAATTTATCTTTTAAGAAGATAAATTAAAATTAATTAAAGAATAAAACAATTAATTTATATTTTAAGATTGCAGAGTAACATGCATTCAGCTGGAGGTGAGCCCAAATTAATCTATGTCTGAAACTCATGCATTGGCTTGCTATGTTGATTTTGATAATGTATGAACTATAATAAGTGACTTAAAGTAAGGAGAGAAACATGCAAAATATATGGGAAAATACACTAAATAGACAATCCAGCAGCTGTTTTTTCTTTAACTTGTGGAGGAAAAAAAAACCCCCAGTGAAAATAATTTGGCTTCTGGTCTGAGTCCTAATGCAGTCTTTATCCATTGCTATGGATAAATGTAGTAGTTGGGGTTTGAAATTAAGCGTCATTTGTACAATTTCTGATATCTGCTTGAGCTTCTTTTCGCAAGAATGATCTTAATTTGTGGCAGTTATGACACAACAAGTAAACACATATCTCAGCTATTTATGAGAAGCTGCTAATACAGTTGAAGATAAAAATAATTACTATTATTTTTTTCTGAATTTTTATGTGTAGAAAGCAAACACAAAGCCCAGATCTCTTCCTGACAGGTCTCTTCTTTCCCCTCTGAACTCACTACATACAAAGTGATGCAAGACTAAAGTAATGGATTGACTGAATTATGTCTGTCTTTCCACTAAAATAAATTCATATGGACCACATCAGATCTGCCAAGTATATATGCATTCCTCTGTCTGTTCATTTCTTCCCACTGTCCTATGATCACATCTTCTATAACTTTTATTATCAAATTCATCAGAATGCTGTTTTTATCATATACACTATCTATCACATGTACCTAAAAAAGATAGTGAACTTCCAGAAGGAGCATAAAGGAGGTTGTAGTGTCATGTCATCAAATTTCATTAGTGTTCTTCCAAAATATCAGGATTGCAGTTCTTATAATTCACACCCACAAAATTAAGCTTGGTTTGAACTTGAGGTTTAATTACAACATTTCTGGATAATTTAATGAACAGTATCTTGAAAAAAAATCTATAATACATGACACCGTCTGGACAATATCAAAGCAATTCAGATTTGGCATTTCCTTATTCTGAAATATTCAAATTATCCCAGTATCTATACTTGGTGTTGGAATTAGCTTATTGTAATGTTTTAAGGCATCAGGCACAGGAGACCAAGAGTTTTAGCCCTATCACAGACACAAAGCCATTTCTCTCAACCTTAAGAAACAGGCACTGGCAGACGACTTCCAAAAAATATTAGTAGCAGAACTTCAGGGATTTAGCCAGGCAGTCAACAGTTAAGGCACATTCCAAGGCATACTTGCCTATGAAATTTTAGGTATTAATAACATAAGGATTCAATGCTAAAATTCCATCTTATTCAAATTAGTGGATGAAAACTAAGCTGCATTCTATCTCTAGTCCAGTTCACATTGGTACTTTTCTCTTATGCTCTCTGCCTTTATCATCCAAGAATGCTCTTTATATCTGTCATATCTATATAGAAAACCATTTTTCCCCTAAATAACTGTAAGTGGATTAATATCTTTTTCTCTATTCTTCACTGTAAAAAAAAGAGCTTTGTTCCAAATTGGCAGGTAAACCAGCATCAATCTGGCATTAAATATGAAAGTCTAATACAATGATATTAAGTTCCAAACATACTTTTGGTAGAGCAATATGTTTGCATTCTTAGAAACAGAACTTCCAGAGTTCAATTTACTTATTTTATCCATTCATAAATTACTGAATAAATAAATAAAAAATTGTGTGAGAATTGGCAAAAAAGGAAAAGGCAAATCACATTTTTAAAAAAATTATCTTAAAATTAGAAGATTTTAGTGGATGCTGACAGGTTTTAATTAGGATTTGGATTAGGGTTACAGTTACAGTGCAGTATGTTAAATCAGCAAAATGGACAAGTTAAAAGCTAAATTTTGTACAACAGCTAAATCTACATTTTGTGTTTACATATATTAAATACACTTTCTACTTCACTATTCTGGTCATTATTGGGAACAGTAATAGAGTTGGAAGGGATCTTTGAGGTCATCTAGTCCAACCCCCTGCTCACACAGGAGACCAGTACTAGGGATTCGAACCACCAAACTGCCGAACTTTTTGATCGATAAGCTCAGTGTCTTAGCCACTGAGCCACCTAGAAGATTCATTAGCAAGAAGAGTGAGGTATAACAAGGGACAGTAGTTGATTCACCCACTCCACAAGCTAGTGCTCTTGGATTGGTAGCCTAATTTATTCTGCTAGATTTATTTGTGAAAAACTGTACAATTGGCTTTTAATGCACAGTTTTATACAGAGTAATTCCGGGAATATGTCCCAAGGATTACAATGCAATGTTCTTCGATTCTTCATGAGCT
>JANHZT010006012.1:46755-57732 GCA_032468215.1 Stegonotus admiraltiensis | reverse complement strand
AGGCTATTGCTTAACGCATTGTAAGCCGCCCTGAGTCTCCGGAGAAGGGCAGCATATAAATCAAAGCAAAAAAAAAACAAAACCTAATTGCGGTTGCTAAAAGAGGACTGCCTGTATTGATTGCTAGTATTAAACGAGTAATCTGTTCAACTATAAAATACATAAAGAATGTACTACTGGATATTTCAATTAAATAAATGAATTGTTTACTTACCATTTTTTCATTTATTTCCTGGTCATCTCCTAAAATTGCATCGGTGAGAGCAAAAGTGCTATTGTGCCAAAACTGTTCATTTCCACCTATCAAGCGGGCCTTTTCAAGTAGTGCTTTCGCTTGCCCGTGGTTTTTTTCTAAATTAGCTAGTACAGCTAGAAGATAAAGGCATCGTGATACACCACATGGATTATTCATTTCCTAAAAAGAAGAAATTTCAAATATGTTTTCAAACAGTTGGAACATTATGATCAATAACATGCAAGAGCATTCCAGAGCATTCCATTCCATTATGCCCATATTAGGTCCCATTATGACTTGTGGACTTCAACTCCCAGAAGGGCCATTGTTCCCTACTCCTGATCTAAAGAAAAGCATTGGATGTCCTCTCGAATAGCTGCAAAAGAATTACACTGTGTAATCTGTTCCAAGAAGTGTTAAAAGGTAAGAAATGGTGCAAGTCATCCTCTTGTATCAGGAAAAGGGATACAAAAGACTTTTAAATTGTTCATCTTCTGAGACTATATGTTGTACTCCTTTGTTGTACCTGTCAAAATATTATGGGCAAGGTAAGCAAGCAAGCTTCTCTTATCTAGTATAAGAAGCTTTTCTCAGCTTAACGAGATTGAGAAGAAGAAAGATCCTAAAAAGTCATTAACAGCAATACCTACAACAAAAGCCACCTCTCATACTGACCATCACACCTAGAAATACAACCAAGTCTTTCTCAAAAGCTGACTAGGTCAAGACAGGTCAAATCTTAGGAGGTATGGCATTTCAAAGGATTGGCATTGCTCTTTTAATGAATCCATATAAGAGTTCTTTTTGGAAATTCAACAATGAAATTTAAATATTCTACATACTTTACACCTTAGGTCAGGGGTTTCAAACTCGCAGGCCGTGGGCCAGATGCGTCATGCACTGGCCACGCCCACCCCAGTTTAGCAAAGGGGAAAAAAGTCACGATACATCACATGATGATAACGTGATGCAGTGAGTCTGATACCCCCTGCCTTAGGTGATCTCTCAATTCAGCTCTTCTTTTGGAAAACAGTGGATATTCTGTAGATACAGCTTTATTATTATTATTAAAAATTTTTAAAAAGCTCTGAAATTTGACAAACTGAAACAAGACCAAGTCACTTGAGTTTCTGACAATTATATTATTGCTGATCAAGAATTATGCACCCAGTACTGTAAGACTAGTCACAGTTTTTCCTCTTATGATAGTTACACAATATATATTTCTTAGAAATGATAAATTAAAAGAAACAGCTGGTGACATGCATTTTTAACAAAAAAAATATATTAAGTTACCTGAGTTGCTTGGTGAGCTTCTGAGAGTAGTAATCTTGCTGGTTGATATAAACATAGCTGGATTAAGACTCCAGCTTTTTCTATCCACAAGTAGGGGAGAGAAAGCCCATTTAATTCTTTTTCAGTTACTGCATTGAGTTCCAAAATCTGGAAATAATTTATTATAGAAATTATTCTTTTTAAAATATCTACATTTTAAATAATTAATTATAAGTTAACATTAATTACATTAAAATGATTGGTACTTAAAAGCTCAATCAGGGTACATAGTACAGTATATAGTTAATTTTATAGTTTGCCTTTTTTATTAGGAGAGCAATAAAAACATTTGCAGGCAGAAAAATGGGTTAAGTTGCCTTGCAACTTTCATGCATATATATAAGAGGAATATTGGTTACCTTATCTTTTGCAGTAAATAGTTTCTTCCTTTGCTCTATATCTAGTTCTGTCCAATCAAAATTTTTATTTTCCATTTGGTTATCCTGTATGGCATTCTCATTTTTAAATGCAATCTCTTGCCTAAATCTGAAACAGGGAAAGAAAATATTAATATAATTGGTTAACATAGACATAAAAACCCATTATATTAGCCTGTTACCAAGTATGGTATCCCCTTCAACTTTGTTATGCCAGCGTAGTAACCTATATATTTATGAAAGCTATTACTGCAATCCATTTTGGAACTGCATGAAAGAGATGGGATGGAAATTTAATAAATTTTGGAAAGGTACTTCTGAATGCTCTGAGTACTCCATATAGGCTACTTTACATATATCGATTTGTTATGAATACAACAAATCTGTCACTTAATTATGCCATTTGTTACATACCTTCCTTGTTCCTTTTCATTAATAAAGATGTCACCCACTGCCTTTTCATGGAAAGATGCTGCTTGATACATTTTTAAATCTAAACATATTTTGGCAAGCCTGTGAAAGCAAATGAGACATCTTTTTGCAGTATAACTCTGGTATAATATATATATAATTCCGATGCAAGCATACATACATACATACTGACAAAGAAAAATCTGATTCAAATCTGCATAAAAGAGCAAGTGAGGTTTGCAATCAACACAAATTTGGGGTAAAATGCCTTCAACCAACAGTGCTTTTAAACAGCAGGAGGAGAAGATGCAGAGAGAACTTCAATTGTGAAGCCTAATTGAAAAAATGGATTATTCCTAGATCCATTTAGAATTGTATTTAACTTAGATTTCACATTTTAAAGCAGCAATGTAATAGGCTGAACTATCAACCATTGCTTAAAAGAAGCAATATAATTTGACCTTCAATAAATTGGAAAATTATTGAGCACAAAACTTTCAACAATTTCAAAATTAGTTCATACAGTCAGAATCACATAAAGATTTGTGCTTGCCTGGGAAACTCAGATGAAACTTATTCAAAGTAGCCAATGAGGGCTGTGATTACAACTGGAATGGAAGAATGGTGGCTGGAAAAGCAGGTGTTTAATGCTCTTTTACCTGTTACATCTCCCAGGAAAGGACTCTACACCCATTGACGGTTGAGTTTCTGTATATGCTTTTGTCATATACAAAGCAATGAAATATGGAAGAACCAGCTTCCAAGTACTAGTTTCTATTGCTACATAATACCACCCTCTTATCATTTCTCAAAAGGGTAATACTTGATACCTAGACCAGGGCTGTCAAACTCCTGGCCTGCGGGCCAGATACGTCACGCACTGGCCACGCCCATGCCTGGTTAAGTAAAGGGGGAAAAGTCCAAATACATCATGTGATGCCGCTGTGACGACATGAGTTTGACACTCCTGACCTAGACTATAGTTTGGAAAGGAATATGTTTGGCATATATAAAAACCAATGTATTACTTGGGAGACCCCAATCTCAAACATTATTTGTTCCACAATAAAGATTCTAAACTTAGTATTACATCCTATCTGCATGAATAACTCTCATTAAATGTATACAATACATTTCTGGGTCGCCTTCCCAATCTAGTACCTTCTAGATAGTTAGATGAGCATACTCATTAGAACTTGAGAATGAATAAGTGCTTATGGAAAGATGAAACTCAGAAAATAGAAATTCCCCTAGTAGAGAGGCAGCCAGAAGATCCCCAAAAGAAGAGAGGAGTCCTCCCACCCCCATGAGTGGCTTATGGGTATTTTTGTCTAAGTGGGGTTTCCAATTTACTGACTTAGAGACAAAATTTACTACTAAATGTGCAGGTCACTCTCTGTTGAATAGGAAGGGAGCCATCAATTGACTAACAGCTCATTTAGAAATATTTATTCTCAGATCAACTTGAAGATAGAAACCCTGAATTGAATATATAACTCTCACTGGGGAATTCTTTCCAAAGTTCACTAAATGATGGCAGGAAGATCAACAATATTTTTGGAATGTTGCCAAAATCTTCTAAAAGTGACAAACCCTCATTTTAATATTTATAGTTAAATCTTATGATATTATTTTAGCAAAGACATGGGCCCAAAGAAATTTTGAGTCGAGAGACAATATAGTTTACTCTTCAGAGGCTGTATAGTCATGGGTAGAAAGGTCTTGCTGTTCTCCTCTTAAATAAACTTTGGGGATTAAGAAGTAAGTTTACTGTATGCAACTTGCTTGAGATGGCCCAAAGTTTGTAGTTAGAATGAAGCTACTTGGTCATAAATGCTTGCTTTCCTCTACAGGTGTTGCTATTTCAAGTAAAATAGCAAGAATATGACTCTGTTCACTTGAATATGACTCTGAATATAGTGCAAACATAGATTGAAACATCCTAGAACTGTAACTATATGGCTGGGTAATTTCAACTCTAGAATAAGTGCCTCAATTAATTACTTCAACAGCCACTGCTATTCAGATTATGTTGCCATTGTTGGTCTAAGGCAGGGGTGTCAAATTGGCGTCGTCACGTTATCGTCACATGATGTATCGTGACTTTTCCCCCCTTCACTAAACTGGGGGTGAGCATGGCCAGAGTGTAATGCATCTGGCCCACAAGCTGTGAGTTTGACACCCTGGTCTAACGGTATCAGTTTTCACAGATAGTAATTAAGTCATCTTTCCAAAAGCTTGATAAAAGTCTACAAATGAAGTAGATCTAATCTAAACCAATCTAATTGTATTAAGGCCTCAGAAATATATCTGCCTATGTATATGTGTGTATATAAAACAAAGTAGGAAACACAATTATATAGTTGGCAGTGATTAATTTAAATCATTAAAAAAACCCAACGCTCTGTGGCTTTCTGGCAATTTATAGCTGAGTCCTCTGAGGGCTACCCTATGGCTAACCCCTAAAAGCTACCTATTATAGAGGAAACACTCCCAATATCTGTCTGGGAAAAGCATTTATTGAACTATTTTGGGTGATGACTCAGCAAATATATTGATCTTTGAATTAAGTCAAGAATGTATTCATGGCCAGCCACTAATATCCTCCTTTGACATTTCTAAATTAATCTTGCAATTGAAAAATGGAAAGGCCACCCGGGGGATATATGATTTCACTGAACTACTGAAAATGAACATTGATTGGTAAGCTCCAACTTTGGTGACCTTATTCACTTTTCTAGGCTGCTTCTTTCAGATCCCTGAGGAGTTGGCTGATCTATTATTGCAACTATTTTTTTAAAAATCAGGATGGATTTAATCCAATCAATTATTATTCAATCAATTTACAAAGTACGATCAGCAAATTACAGTTACATTGTTTGCATTAGAAACTGTTAGATGAATTAATGTAGGAAAATATTCTGTCAGAGGAGCAAGTAGGGTTCAAATAGATCAGTTTTAGACCAACATATTAAAGTGAAGTAAATTAGTAGCTCCCCATCCTTCCAGGAAATTTAGTGCTTGATTGTAAATCTTAAATCAAGGTTTGATTTGATTCCTATCGACAAGCTCTGGAAGAATTTAACACTGTTCTCTATGGCCTGCTGATTATTACTTCTAATGAAAAAATCAAGATGATAGCTGGATGCTATCACTGGTTCAAGGATGACTCAGCCTTCCATCCTTCCAAGGTCGATAAAATGAGGACCCAGATTGTTGGGGGCAAAGTTTCTAAACAAATACTTCTGGGGGCAGATATTCCAATTCCAGTCTCTTTAAACTTGCAGAACTATTCTACTGGCATGCAATATAATCTAAGAGGCTTTGGAGCAATGAAAAACATGAGCTGAGATGCTCCACCATAAAAAAAAAAAAACTCCATAAATTTATCACTGGCCAGAAAGGACATTGAAATATTTCACGTGGACTAAAAAGTAACAAATACAAACCTGAGGTGGTAGAGATTTGATAGACTTTTGCTTTCAACAACATCATGAGCAATGATTTCAGCCAAGTGAAGTAGTGGAAGAGTCATGTGAGTACATAACATTGACTGTAGTTCCTTAAGTAAAAGGTCTAAGTAATATAAGGTGCGTGTCTAAGATTAAAATAATAAATGACAAGTTCACTATATACTTGTGTACATTTTCAATTCCCCCACCCCCGGGCCAAAAAAAGGCTCCTGAAATAAATCCCTCAAAGGCAGTTTTCTACACAGTACAGTAAAACTAAGTATGTAAATGTTTGCAAATAGCTAAGCATGAATACATACTTACACAAATGTATGTGAGGATAATAACATTTCATATTCTGAGCTACTACATAAACTTATCTTTGCTGCTTATATGTACATGTAACACTTTGGACTAACTTGCAGATATTACAACAAAAAATACCCCACATACAGGTAGTCCCTGCTTCCTGACCATTCATTTAGAGACCATTTGAAGTTACCATAGTGCTGAAAAAATAACTTTACACTCATTTATGACCGCTGCAGCATCCCTCAATCATGTGATTGCTAATACGGACAGTAGTTGTTGTCCTGTGCTTATCTTTTTCTTCTTTTCTTCTCCCCTTGCTGAGCAGATTGATTGGAGAGAAAGGGATTGCAAGAAAGCAAACTGTTTGCTCTTCCACACATCAATAGCAATGTGATCACACTAGCTGCCTAGGGCTGACAGCTGGGTACTCTACGCAAACAGCTTACAGTACTCTTTTGAATCTCTTTCTCTTTGATCTTTCTGCTCTATGAGGAGGGGCATGAAGAAATCAGACAAAGGAGACATTGCCTATAGAAATTGCTTCCCCCTTCCTCCGAGCGGAGAGGTTGGAAAGGAAGAGATTTCAAGTGAGCACTCTAAGTTGTTTATAAGGAATGCCTGGCTTCCAGTCCCTTGGCTACCAGCATAATAGTATTGTTTTCAATGTGTACAAAACAGCATTCAGACCTTCAAAATTTCCAAAGAGCATAGGAATAGTTAGGAGGCAAGCAAAAGCCTCCTTATCTCCTGTTTAGTCTGAAAGGAGTCATAATCATGTGATTTCCCACTTAGTGAATGTTTCACTTAGTGGTGTAGTTATTAGTCTTAATTAGGGTTGTTAAGAATGGTACAAGAACTACCTGTAGCTTCAACATATAATAATAATGAATGAAAGAACCCCAAAGCAAGTCACAGCTGGAAGTACATTTCAATTATGGCCTATTCAAGATATTACTCACAGGTGCTAAAATGGTTTCTCTGTTCACAGTACAGCCACTTGAGTCTTGTTTAAAGGCTTCTCTCATCTCATCAGGGCACTCATAGCTAGCCCATTCCTCCACATTTCCAGGCAAGACATCAATTGGTCCCTTCTTTTTCACCTTCTCTTTGCTGGCTGAGCCTCCCTGAAAATTGGACTCTTATGCTTAAGAAAGTTTCTTTTTTGTTAACATAAATGAAATCAAAATACTGCATTAAACAAAATGTACCTTTTTTCCATCTTTGGGGGATTTCTCTTTATCTTTCTTAGGAGGGGTTGTAGGTGAAACTTGAGTAGCATCAGGCTTTAGAGAAAAGAAAAAAGAATCAGTGATGGATATTTCTGTAATAATACATTCAGTCCTATTAAAGTTTTTTCTTAAAATGAGTCTCAACTTTTCTCATGGGTTTAGTTTAGGATTTTCAAGCAGAAATAATAATAAAAGGCACTGTAATATTTTAGCTATGTGAAAATGACTTCCTTTATTGTCTTTACTGAAATTCCAGATTTGGGAATATTAAAGAGATAATGTTTTATCCTTCAGTCTAATAATAATGAGAAAGGAAAGAGCCACTGTTTATTTATTAAATTTTTATGTCACCCATCTCTCTGCCAAATGACTGTGGGTGGCTTACAATATTATGAATAATAACAAAGCAATTACAGGAATTATAAAACAATTGTCATATGCACCACAAATTAAAAGAGGCTTAAAAACAGGAAAGCAACCATCAATTATCAGTTTAATTTTAGACAGTTAAGTCTACATAAGTAAGAGTCTGTGAATACATCCATCTCACCTTGTCTTATAAATGGTCACTGCTACAGAATTTGTGATGATTACACTCATGAATGTTTTGACAATGTAAAGTTCTGTGGCAGCATTTATGTGATGTATACATTTGTTTCCAAGTAAAAAGCATTCATTTCACTGCTAATATGTTCTCAGAAAAAAGGTAGTAACAGAGGTGTTTAACTTCTCTAGATATTATTACATTATCACCCTTATGATCCTGAGCACCACCTCTGCTAATTTATGCTGATACATGCTGGTAGATCAACAAATCTGGAAATCCAGATGATCTCTACCCATGGATTATAATAGTATTAATAGTACTCTTACTTAATAACATAACGTGTGTGGAACTTGGCAGTATTTGTAACAAGCCATATGCTTCATGATGTCATCATAGCTGTAACACAATTATGAAATTGTGCCATATCTGTTAGCTATGTCATTGGCATGATGACATTATGGCATATGTGTGACTATTCCCACCCGCTTCTCCCCACAAAGTCTCACGATGGGAGGAAAAGTTTGGATATGAAGACCAGGTCAGCTTTTGAGGGAGAGGTGCATTACCTTTTTCCCATCTTTTTTGTCTTTTGATTTTGGAGTTGCTGATTGGGCTGGTGAAACTTTGTTCTGTGCCTTTAAAAACAGTCCTGCTGTTGTGAATGACATCTGAAAAATAATTACATTTACTTTAGGGAAGAAGAAAAAAATCTAAGAAATACAATTTTTAATTCAATTAAATGCTGAAATACTGTTATGGAAAATAAAACATAATATTGCCGAGAATAAAGCCCTTTTTAAAACAGATTTACAGATTGCCTTTACTTTCTGTACAAAAAAGTTTCTATACATAAAAGTTAATGTCATGTATCATAATAGAAGCTGGCTCAAGAAAATTCCTAGAAAAGTAAAAGAAACTTTTCAAACTTCTTTTTCAAAAACTTAATTGAGCCAACAAGTACAGTATGATCTACTTTGTATCCCTAAATTTTTATTATTTTTAAGGGGCAACATTTAAATATATATATATATTTTCTTAAAATGGTGTGGGAATATTGGTTTCTATGAAGAGCAGAGCCACAAAAAATACATTCTCTCTGGCTAAAAAGCCTGCAAACTATGGGTGTTTTTCTTCCTTGGTTGGGATAAGCCAATAGGTTCCTGTTCCACACAGCCGGCCTAACATAGCCATCGATTTTAATTGGGATTTTATTAGTATTGGGGATGTTTTAAATTGCTGGGCCAAATTGTTTAATAGTTTTTATCTTGGTTTTAACTTTTGTACTCTGTTGTTTTATCATGGCTGTTCACCACCCTGAGTCCCTGATGGGAGAAGGGCGGTATAGAAATAAAATTATTATTATTATTATTGTTGTTGTTGTTGTAAAGTAATTAGTGATTTACCACTTTCCTGCTAACATACATTGTTATGTTTGTGCTCTGATTTACTCATTTTGATATATTTCAATTCAGCTTACACTTTTTTTCTAGAAGACTGAGATTCTGAAAGCCTCACTGCCATTTGTTGCCTTAATGTTGACAAGTTTGCTGATTCAGTTTAAGTAGTTTTGTGTGGCAAATATAATTGCACTTATAAAAATATCAAAGAATTAGAGTAATTTTGTTTCCAATTAAATGTTGTTATAATATCAGCACGCAGCAGAAAATGATACATTTTTGTTCAGACTAGTAGCATTACATATTCTATAATTCTACACATGTGGGAATTTCTTTTGAACAAGTTTTTGGAACAGACTTGTCATTCAAGTATATCAAAAAATCACTTGCATATATTTTATCTTCATTAAAAGCTACAATAATTATTTTTGGAAGATCAATGTGATTGAGGTAAGTGCTTTGAATTCAAGCCATTGTTCATTAAAAAAAACCCTAATAGATTTGCACAATGTATTTATTTAGCAGCCTTCTAGTCACCATTTTCTTATCTCACCTGCCACATGCGAATCACAAAAGCATACGCCATCAAACAGTATTGCTCGTAAAAAGTTGAACGGCGGCCAGAAATGACTGCCATTATTGTATAAGCTCTAAATAAAGCTTCTAGCTGTTTTATGCTTCTTAATTCTCCAATACTAATTTGGTTTCTTAATTCTATAATGAAAATATGAAGAATCAGTCAGTATCATTGAAAATGTTTTATATAACACTATAAAGATATTGTTGGTATGTAACAGGCATGTATTATATAATTCGTAAGCTCCATATGTAACTGGTCCTGGGTAGTTCCAAATGTCTCAAGTATTAGTTTTATCTCCATCACCCCTTAATTTAAAAAACCTAAAACAATATTTTGTTTAAATGAAAAAGTGGAAAAATATCATCTGTAGAAGGCCACAGGAAAAAATCTAAATGTTTTTTAATGTCAAAGGGAAAAAATATTATATCACATACACACCCAATGCTAAAATAAACACAGCTATTTCTAGAAGATAGCGAGAAAAAGGTACCTTCTTCATCAGGGCTTTTTTGGAGAGGTCTAAGATACAATAACATATTTATTGCCCATTCCAGGTGTTTAATAGCCTCACTAAGAGGAAACTGTTTGCAATACAGCCATTCTGCAAATCCTAAGATATTATCCACTTTCTTTAATTCAGATTCCTTTTTCTACATAAAAAGAGCGAGCACACATTTAGACTAGTTCTTGATGCACATTTCCTTTCAAAGGAAAACAAAGTAATCTAAATTCAGGTAGTCCTTGATTTACAACAATTCATGTAGCGACTGTAAAAAGATAGAATGGCATTGAAAAAAAATAACTTATAACCATTTTTCACATCTATGATCATTGCAGAATCCCCATGGTCACATGATCAGAATTCAGATGCTTGGCAATTGGTTGATATTTATGATGGTTGCAGTGATCATGTGACCAGTTTTTGCGAACTTCTGACAAGCAAAGTCAATGGGGAAACCGGATTCACTTAACAATCATGTTACTAACTTATAAAAATTTATAAACTTTATTAACAAATAAATAATACATACAAGACATATAAAACATAAAACATATCAATATATTCAATTATTTAAAGCGTCTGTTTCGTAGTGATGCATCC
>JANHZT010006012.1:7155-21844 GCA_032468215.1 Stegonotus admiraltiensis | reverse complement strand
GTTTTTATAAAAAATGCTTTTAAAATTTAAAAAAAAAAGCCTCTTATGATCGCGCGGCTCAGCTGGGCATGGGGGTGGTGCAGGGATTTTTGCTACTGGTTTTCCGAACCACCAACCGCCATCGCTACCAGATCAGGCGATCCGGTCTGAACCGGGAGCATTTCACCCCTGCATTACATCAACATTTCCAAGTGATGATTTTAAAAAATAGTCAGGGCAAGGTCATGCATGTAAGTCTAGTAAATGAATAACTTCAAGAAATGAAAAAATAACCCCAGCTCTTTGTGTTTTACTGCTGCTTAGATCTTCATGACCTTAACATAAAGATCTGCCAGAACAATTAAGTAAGTACATCTGAACACTTTCTTGCATCTGTAAAGAAAAAGAGTTTATTTGCCGTGATTATGAAATTATGTTACACACAAGTACCAAGACTTACATCTTTTGCGTTTTGATACCTTTATTGCTTGATTATCATCATACAAGAGACAGAACCTACATGCAGCCCTACAAACATCCCACACGCTTTGCTTCCGGGCTGTTTTTGCTATTTCTGACCATAGGCGGATTCTGTAACAACGATTTAAAATGAAAACTCATTTTATTTTAAGAGGATAATGAATATAAACATACAACTCTTAAATAACGTGTTGAATATCCCCCATTAATCGCTTCACCATTAGGAACCAGAGGAGGTATCTGGGTAATAAGGAGGATAAATATACTTCTATAAGTTTCTGCTTTGCCTTCATGTTTTGCATTTATGTCTCTGTGTGCACAGGAAAGCATGGGTGGGCCGTGTTTATTACTCTCTTATATACTTCCCTCATGTGAAGAAAGGAAGGAAGCTTAGAATTGTATAGTCAGACACTGATCTGAGCCACTATGTAACTGCATCTACCATAGGGAAGCACCAGGGAATTTTATCTCTGCATTTCCACCCTGTGCTGCCCCATCCCACACCCTAATATGGCAAGAGTTCTGTAGGTGTTTATTCAACCCCCCCAAATAGGTCTTTGGAAAGTACCCCTGTTGCACAGGTGCAGATTCCAAGCTCAATATAGCAAGAGTCACTGGAGAACCGAATCTAATGGGCACACATGAAGTCCAAGAAAGTAGGCCAGGAATCAAACAGGCCAGGATACAAGGCACGAGCACACAAGGCACAGAACTGGGCATGCTGCTCCAGCAACATTCAAGTTCTCAGGCTGGAGTTAAGTAGACAATGCTGTTGCAGGCCTCCATGAGAGGCAAGGTTGCCTCCTCATGAGTAGCCTAGCTGACCTGTGTTGTGCCTGTCTTCTCTCTGCTCTATCTGTCCTTGGATCAGGAAGAGGTGCTGACTCCACCTCCTCCTTATTGCTAATGAGTGGCAGCTGTTCCCTGTTCTAGCCTGGACCTTCTGGCCAACTTGCTGCAAATGCGGCGCGTCTGTCTCAGCCTGTTACTTGTCCAATTGACCCAGCTGAGGCTGCTCCATCAGGTTAGCATTCTCTGAGCCCCGATCCTGACCAATACTCAGCTCCATGTTTTCCTCAGCAGACTCAAACTCACTCTCCTCCTCTGAACTCGCATTTAGAGGGGTGGGGATGATGGTGGTGGATCCATGACACAGCTGAATCCAGTCTATTAATCTTTCTTTTGTTGACTTCTCCCCATACAATAGATTTGGTCCCATTTCTGCTCCCTTTCCAATACCTCTGCTCAGTATTCTGAGGGAGCAGAAATGGGACCAAATCTATTGCATGTGTAGGAACAATACTTACTGACACTCTAGTGATTTTTAAGTTAGGAGAAATTGTGGACACTACGGTGTAGTTTTATCAGGTTAAAATAGTTTTTAAGAAACAAAACAAAATAGCTTATTTTTGAATATTTGTCTACAACCGTAATTACCTTTCTTTTTCATTTTCATGTCCTAGTCTCTTCAAATGTCCGTCTGCTTTCTCTACATTTTTAGCGTGGTGCTCTGCTTTTGCACAGAGATAGCTAATTTGATCTTTATGTTTACTTGGGGGAACTAAATAGGAAGGAAGGAAATTTAATATAGTTTGGATTAGATTCATGGTATTGCTACAACAATTATTTCACAATAATTAGTTGAGGTATTGGATAAGGATTAGTAAATTAAAGTTCTATAGAAACTACAGTACAGTACAGGTAGTCCTTAAAAAGGGACTTATGACAGTTTTTCACACTTACAATCGCTGCAACACCTCTATAGTCATATAATCAAACTTCAGATATGTGGCAACTGACTCATATTTATGACAATTGCAATGTCCTGGGGTCATGTGATCATCTTTTGCAACCTTCTGACAAGCATCAATGGGGAAGCCAGGTTCACTTTATAAGTGTGATACTAACATAATAACTGCAGTGATTCACTTAACAACTATGGCAAAGAAAGGTCATAAAAAGCTCACTTAGCAACTGTCTCACTTAGCAACAGAAATTTTGGGCTAAATTGTGGTTGTAAGTTGAGGACTACCTGTAGCTGCTGTTGGAAATATCAGTGTTACATGTTTATTCCTACATTCCATAAATGTTAATACATAGTGAGGGGGTTGTTAGACAACTACATGCCCAGGGACTCAGGGAGATCAATGTCAAAGTAGAGATCATGTTTTTTGCAGACAGGGTGCCAAGAGTTCCAGCAAAGCTTCTCAGTGCAAGAGTTCAGAAGTGGAGATTCCCTTCCAATGGTCATAATCTGTTTGCAATCTGGTTTGAATTCTGTCTGCTAAAACCACAATCTCTACTTTGATACTGATCTCCCTAGCCCTGGAAAATCCCAACTAAAAATATGTATGATGAACCTGATCTGCCGTTATCTCCCAAATCCTTATATTACAGAAATCCCATTCCTTAACCTCTTTTAAAAAGTTTTAGGAAACCTAAACTATAAGTAATGGAATACTACATTACAGTATGTTACTTTCTACTTTTTTGTTTCACTTCAACAGTTTAGAAAATGGAAGATATTCAAAGATAGGGAAACACAAGAACAAAATAATAACTAGGCCATCAGATATGTGCTTCATTTTTCCTTAAATAATTTCCACAAGGGAACTAAGGTAACAGGAACTGATTTTAACCATTTCCCTACTGTCATTCTCTGAGAATAAGTCTTAAACTTTCTTGACTTTTAGAAAGCACTTAAAACCTGGCTGCTTGCCCAGGGATGAGAGCAGAAAAGTTAGTGAGGCCCAGGTGGTTTGTTGTAACAAAAATGCCATTTATTTTTTGTTTTAGATTAGGCCGTTACGTTTTTACAGTTATTTATATTGCTTTAATTCCTCAGTTTTGTACACTGCCCAGAGTCACTTTGGTAAGAGTGTCAGCCATAGAAATAAAATCAAATAAGTAAATAATAAACAATTCAAAGGACAAGATGTTTTTGTAACCACAAAACACTGACAAGTTGACATACGCATACATACAGAAAACATGGATGTATTTCAGAAGTCAAGCAATCGTCTGCTAAATGGTACAAATATTTAAAACAGCAACTTTTCAAGTCTTCCAAATCTACATTTTTACCAGCTTTATTTTAATTAAAACACATCTCTAATTTATACATAAAGTCTACAAAATGTTTGTAGAAAAGCTGTGGATTTCTTATGGCTTGAGGGAACCGTTTTCCTGCAGCATTGAACCACCATAAACAATTTATGTGGAATATTTTGAAAATACTTTTTGCCCATAAGGATCTTAAATTAAGTCACAAATTAAGTTCATGACTGTGAAGGAAAAAAGTACACCTCGTGAAAACGTGATCTATTACTTTGATGTTTACTTTTAACTATAACTGGTCTGTTCAGTGGTAAAATAGCTCCACCAGAAGTGAAGACCAGAGGCAGGAAAATGGTTCCTGTTCTTATAATTATCACGTTGTGCTGCTCAAATTCAGATGTGAGAAGCTGCCATGGATTATTAAGGGAAGGAGAGGTCACTATTAATGGAGCATTCTCATATTAATCACTTGGCATGGAAAGTATTTAATTTTTCTAATTGCAATAAGGGATCATTGAATCCAAATCGGTTAGTCAAACGGGGGATAAAATATCTTAGTTTTGCCAACACTGAAAACTTAAATTACCTTTAGCCTCGTTTTCACTATCAAGAACAACCTGAAAAGCCTCCGGTGCTAGTGCAAGGCCAGCATTCACCAACAGAGAGCGTTTTTTCCTTACACTGTCATTTGCCGTTCCTTTTTTAGCCTAGAGAGAAAAGGGACTAATTATACTGGTAAAACTTCAAGAAAATATGATGATCAATAAAGAAGACTCATTCTGTTCTGGACCACACCCCAATTAGCTATGTCCCCTCCAAGATACAGTATTTTCCCCCTTCATCTTTTTTCTTTCCACATGACAACAAGCTTTGATCTTTTGCTGCAACATGTCACCGTTGGCTCCTGGAAAGCAACAAAATGAAGAGGAAGCAACCACTTCTCTACCCTCTTTTTCTTACATGGCATTTCTGTGGCAAACAAGAGGAAGAAAGGTGGCATTTATTGGCTCCCCAACAATATATGTGTATTGACTTCAACCCTTTCTCTCTTATCATACCAATTACAATGTGTAAGAACTGGAGGGGGGGCACTCCAACACCTTAAAACTTTTCAAGACATATGCAGTCCTGCTTTTTCCAATTGTATTGATGCTCTAATAACACATACTGATATAATATATCCAATATATATACCTGTTCAATCATCAAACTTGCTTGATCTTCTAGACGCTCCAATGACTTATACAGCATGGTATTTAAGCTAAGCCGATGGAAAGCCATTTTGAGGTATTCATGGTACTGTCCATTGTTATCAAGGTTGATGGCCTTCTCTAGATGTTCCATTGCGGTCTCTACTCTGTCTGATTTTTCTTCAATACGAGCAATTTCCATATGAACTTGACAACGTAATAAAATCAACATGCTAGGAAGTAACCATAACTATTTTCAATTACACACATTAAGATATTCTGTAAAATTTTTCTCCTTCTGCAATACATATGTATTACAATTAGATTTACTATTATGACACACAACAATGTGAAATCACAGCTGCCAATTCATTAGCTGGTATTGGCTTATATAGTAATTGCTTTTTAAGAATAGTGACTCACAGGTTTTCAAGGATCCACCTACATTATTTAACCTATACCATAAATGTTATTTAAAGGTGAATTAGGCTAGTCTCACACAGGCTAATTATAGGAAAGAAGATCAGGCAGTGGGACCCTTGCAGTTCAAATGACACCTAAATGATACTGATTACTTGGATCATTTCAACTGGGATTTTATTGTTTTGGTTAATCTGATATATTATTTTTTTGCTACCTACTTCAGTTATTCTGAACCTATTCTGAGAAAAGGATGGGGAAAGTGAGGCTCTGCTAGTTGCCTTGGACTTCTCAGTGGTTTTAAGTACCACCAACCAATGAATCTTTGGGCATTGGTCCTACCTGTTTGATTAAATCCAGAAAGCGGTGCTGAGGAACTCCTGATACCTATTCTGTGACCTGATAGTATCTTACAGTAGGGGTCACCAACCCCTGGTCCATGAACTGGCACCAGGTCATGGTATGCCAGCAAACAAGAGAAACCCCATCCGCAGGATGCAGGAAGCATGCAAAACCACATCTACTCTCATCCGTGGAAAAACCTCTCTCCATGGAACCGATCCCTGCTGCCCAAAAGGTTGAGGATTGCTGTCTTACAGGTTTTCATCCCATCTGTCATATATTCAGTACCTACAGTATATGAAACTTTTGGAGGAATGAGTTTTGGACCACATGGCAATGACACCAGGTCTACTTCTTCTTACCATTTACCTCCAACAAAACAATTGATTCCCCTGAATATTGCTACCATGCTAGATGAGAACAAGCTTAAATTAGACCCCAACAAGATAAAGGATGCTTCTGGTGAATAATAAGACTTAGAATATTAAAGTTTGCAATAGTGAACACTGCACATCTTGATCCTCATTTGATTCACAATTTGCCAACTACAATCTTTCTTGAGTCAGCTGATTTTCCATTGGTTATTCCTCACCTTGGCTATATCCTGTCATCACTACTGCAATATTTTTTCTATCACTTGAAAAGTGTCCACAAAATGTGGCAGTTAGGCTGTTAACCAGCATAAAGCACAGTTATCACATGGTGCATTTATTAGAATATCTGCCAGTTGATACCTCATTGGTATTGCTGTATCAGGTGTTGGCTTTTAAACAGTTATTTAAAGACCTAAGTGGTCTAGGACTTATCTAAGGTAAGCCTCTCCTATTACAAACTGTCTGGAAAGATGCAGAAAAGACCTTTCTGAGCAACCTTCTATGGTCAGACCTTCTTTCTGGCATGCCCCCAGATGATGGAATGCATTTCTTCAGGAATTGATCCTATCTTTCACCATTTGAAAAAAAAAAACACCATGCATTTTCACCATTTTTGATTGTTGCATAATTTTAGTATCAATTATATTTTAATTTTAATTAGTGGTATGTTTTTATAGTCTGCTTTTTTAATAATGTTTGTTAACTGCCTCGAGTCCTCAGATGCAGAAGAACATAGAGATAGGTTTGGAGATATACAGGAGCCATTGAGGGAAAATAAATGACAACTCAGTCTTGGGAAAGGGATGGAGTTGAGGGAAAAAGTCTCAAAACAGCTCCACCTTGATTCTTTTGGTATAAAAAGGAGCAGACAGGTTCACAATTCTATTATTATGGCTTGTAATGTACCATTCCTATATTTTTTTTCAAAATTTCCTGACATCAAGCTGATTATCATTTACATCATTAAATCTATTAAGCTAGAAGAAATTATGCTATCTAAAACAAAATGGAAGGTAGACCAAGACCAATTTACCTGTCAATCTTCTCTAGCACTTCAGCAATTGCTAACAGGGGTTTTCGTATATGATGTTGCAAATTGTGTTGCAACAGTGGTAAGCAGATATTCCACTGGGTAGTACATACTGCCTGAATAATATTAGGATCTCTCAGCCGAATTGCACGATTCAAAATTAAATCAAGTTTCTGTATAACTTCTAACTGAGCCTGTAGGAACAAAATTCAGTTTGTAATTATTATGGAAGCAATGCTTTAATGAACCTAACCTGAAAGCCCCCTCAGAATTGGGATAGCACACTGACTGATCGAGTAGTGGTTTGCCCCCGGTTCGGACCAGTTCGCAAGAACCAGTAATAAAACCGGCAGGAGGCCCTGCCCACCATCCCGGATGTTATCATCAGCGATCCACACATGCGCAGAAGCTTCTGCACATGCAGAGAAGCAAAGTGTACACACTTGCTTCGCTTGCGTGTGCAATCCCATTGTGAACCAGTGGTAAAGGTAAGTAGAACCCACCCCTGGATTGATACATTAACACTAGTCAATTCAATTCCCCCCCCTTTTATAGTTTGTGCCTTTTTATTGGTAGCCACATCTTGGAAGCACAATTTATGATCTGCACAAACAATGGATCCCTGAATTAAGAGATCATTCTCATGCTTTCTAATTTGATTCCTTTAATTTCAAGAGAGACAGACATTGAAATTACAAATCTAAAGTGGAAAGTGTACAAACATAAACATACCTCAACAACACTTTTAGCATAAGTTTCAATTTTAGGCCCAAGTTTTTGTACTTCGCAGTCACATTCCAAGCAATCTAATTCAATTTCTCTTCCTGGATCCTATTAATATAAGCACAATTAAAGAACACAAATAATCAGCAACAATCTTTCTTGCTTTCAATTATTTCATTAAAATGTTCAGATTTTCCCTTTGTAGATATTGTATAGGCCTAATTAACATATAACATTGAACTGTGATGTGCGTTGATTGTGGTTTTGGAGTTCGGTTTCTTGTTTTGGTTGGGGTTTTTATTTTTTGGTATACCATGAAATGTGAAATATTTATTTATTTATTTGACATATGATTGCCCATCTGGTAAAACAACGCTGGATGGCTCACATCAATAATAAAATCAAAACCATGAAAAACCAAGAAATCTCTGAATTGATTCATCAATCTATACCGTGATGTTTTTTTCCCCAACAAAGTATAACTAAAATGTATCGACTTAGGGTTATCTATGATGAGATATTCATAGGTCATCATCATCATATGAATTCTAAAAAATTACCTTACTCATGGGAAATTCCATGCAAGCCTATTAGAAGTTAATATCATTAGGCTTCTTCCAGCAAATCTTTCTCTGCCCTAGGAAAAAGCAAGGGCAAGCCACTTCTGAAAATGTTTCCCCTCAAAATGAATGTACTTATCCAGGGAAAACCTTCTGAATATTTCATTATTTGAAAATGTATCACTTTATTTATAATGGGACTATTACGAATATAATATTGGAGTGGTTCCAAAGCACCGGCACAAACCTAACAACATTTATTAGAGAATTCACGTCCTTCAAGAGTGGACTGCATAGGTGGTCTAATGAGGTCCTTTTAAGCACTTGGGGGAAAATTGCAGCTTTAATTATTTTAAGCTTTATCAAAAATATTCACTTGTAATTCATATGCACATTCCAAACCGCTCTTTAAAAAGATTTGCATATCCCAATAAAATTTAAAAAATCTTATTCATCCAGCTGAAAGTAACACACACAGCCAGACAAGCCCTAATATAACGTCCTATTATTATGGACATATATAATGTGATTTCTTTGTGTTTTCAATAATACATTCCTCTACATTCTATTTCTAATTATTGTTTTAAGAGAACAACTGTGCTTCATGGGAACAATGTTTCCCCTGGTCTTTGATCATTGTTATCTTTTAACTAAATAATTTTGGAAAGATTTTTAAAAATTTGCTTGTTTTGTTTATATGGCATCTTTCTGTCAAAAATACATTTATACACCAAAAAACCCTCCAAAACCCAGCAATCTTTTGTGATGATGCTTCATGGCAATATAATTCAAGGTAGGGTTTCTTAACACTCACATGAATTTTATAATTCTTCAACTCTTTTAAACATACCACTGCAATATTTATACAATTTAATCTCAAGGATAGTCGTGCCAGTTCCAGCAGCAAAGAAATTCTGCAAAAGTAAAAAACCAAACCAAATCAGAATCAGAATAAGACTAGCGACTTTTACATAGTAAAGACTAACAATTACCTTGATCACTAAGAAATGATTTCAACTGAGTTATGAACAGAAAAATAGGAGAGTGGCTGCAAATTTAGTATCCCAATTGGTTTATTGTAAGATAGAAATACAGGGAACAGTAATATAAATTAAATCTGATAGATTTTTTTTTAAAAATTCAGTTAGAAAGTTGGAACAATCATCTATCTACCCGTCTAGTTCTCTTGCTAAATAGCATGCCAAGCTGTCACAACAACTAAGACAAGTGTCACAAAACTGAGAGAAAGGGGAAGAAAGGAATCCTATCTTCTTCTTCTCCCAATATTTTAGTTTTAAATAAATACCGGTAGTTCCATGTTTCATGCTGGCAACTACAATCTTGTTATAAGTAACTCCCTCCACAGAGAGAAGGATTAGCTGCCCTGATATGGCACATGGGGGGGTGGGGGTGGAGGAAGGGATAAAGCCTTGTTCATCCATCAGGCTTTTCCTAATATTTATGGCAGGAAACAGCAATTGTATTTGTGAGTATTTTTCTCTGTAGCACTCAGTATTTGAAAGAGGCAAATCTCATTCAATTATGAACATATTTCAGAATGTTTGGAAGACTGTGTTAGGAAAGGGAGTAAATCAAAACCACAACAAGGAGTCGATCTATGCGATAAATATACAGAGAATTATCATTTATTCTGTGGGGAAGACATTTGGTATCAGGAATATAAATAGTTCACACTGAGAACAGAAGGCATTAAATTTACTTGGGTTCCCATATTTGTTAGGCAGGGAAGAGACTATTCAACACAGGATGGTCCTTGTGTGCAGCTGAACCAACAGTGGTTCAGGTCAGTCTGAGTCCTACTCGGAGAGGCTTTCCTGTAATAATTGATTCTGTCCCATGTGCTGGGCTACTTTGTCCATCATCTAAGGTTGCTGATGCATCTGGATAGCCACTTAGTTTTGATATTGGAGTGAAGCACTAGACAGTAATTCTGATAATCATTGAAAGTGCCAGATAGCCAATAGGCATTGAGTGAATCCTTACTGTTCAGGTCAGTGTTTCTCACCCTCAGCAACTTTAAGACATGACGTGTGTGCTTTTTCAAGAGGCAACTGGACTTTCTGGTTTTTCTTTGAAGACATTTCACTTCTCATCCAAGAAGCTTCTTCAGCTCTGACTGGATGGTGGGAATGGAAGGGTTTATACTCCTTGCAGACAGCTGGTCATTTGCATTCTTGTGTCGTCAGGGTCACCTGAGTCGTGCAAATGGGTGTGGAGTCTTCTTGGAACTGCTGAAAGGACTGTGTTGTAGACTAGAGATAGATGATGTCATATCCCTCCCCCTCTGTTGAGAAAGGGCTGTTCAATTTTGACACAGATGTCCTCTTTGACCCCTCTTTCAAACCAGTGGTTCTCTCTGTCCAAAATGTGGACTTTGCTGTCTTCAAAAGAGTGGCCTTTGTCTTTTAAATGCAGATGGATTGCTGAATCTAGTACTGATGAGTTTGTTTTCCTATGCTGTGCCATGAATTTATGAAGTGGTTGTTTTGTTTCCCCAATGTACTGAAGAAGCTTCTTGGATGAGAACCTAAACGTCTTCAAAAAAACCCCAGAAAGTCTAGTTGCTTCTTGAAAAAGCACCTTTGGGACAACCATGACCTGGATGACTGAGAATCTCCATAGACATTTAAGACATGTAGAATTCAACTCCCAGAATTCTCCAGCCAGAATTCTGGCGGGATGGGGTGTGTGTGTTGAAGTTCACACATTTTGAAGTTGCTGAGGGTGAGAAATACTGACCTAGGTAATGACTCTTTTCCTGCAGCAGCTGAAGCAGGAACAGGCAATTAAATTGTCAGGCTCTTTTTATCAAGACTTGAGAGTAAAGACCTTTTGACTTTACATGCTTAAATTCATTTCCTGGGCTACAACCTTGACAGAAATCTTACAGAGGTCTAGATAAGAGTCTCTATAGCAGAGATAAATGAGTCCTAATCAAACAGCTAATAGCCCACTGCCAGTGCTATAGGTGAAAGTATCTTACACCTACAGTTATTCAAATTGTAGTTCCCCCCACTTTCTCATGAACAAATGGATCTTTTGCACAGTTCTTGATGTCCTTGAATTTGAAGGGTTATTTATCTATTTCTAAAAAATCTTAAACAACTCTGGGTGGTTCACAGTAAAACCAAGAAGTATAAAACAATCATAAAACAGTAAAACAAACAAAAACAAAAATCCTGCACTGGAAGGAGAAACATTCAACCATACAACAAAGCATTAATCTTGAATTAAAAAATAAATAAAACAGTTCCATGAATACCACCTCAAATAAACCCTTTAGAACACCAAAAACACATACCAAAAATGTACACATTCAAAACAATGTAAGCAATATATACTATAAACCTGCAAATACACATTTTACATTTAAAAAGGCAAACAACAGAAGTTACCACCATAGTACAGGTTCCCAAGAAGAAAAATAAAACAATTACCGTATTTTTTGGAGTATAAGATGCACCTTCCCCCCCCACCCAAAAGGGGATGAAAATACCGAATGTAGCCCCTCCAACCCACTGGCCCCCACCCCTTTGGCCTCTGCTTCCCAGCAGTTGCCTCCTTGCAGCAAACAGTAAGAAAAAACAGCTCCTTTCAGCTTCAGCACAACCTAATTGATTGTGATTCAGCACAAGTTGATTGGATTGGCCTTCCAACTCTCAGCTGATTTGTTCTGAGCTGTTTTGCGCAGGGTTCTGTTGCTTGCTGCAAGGAGGTAAATTGCTGGAGCAGATTTTTTTTTCCTTGTGCTAATCAAACTATGCTGAAAACAAAAATGAAAGTAAAGCAGGCTGTTTGCTGTTTGCTGCAAGGAGGCAAAATTGCTCAGAGGCAGAGGCAGATTTCTTTTTCTTCTTTTCCTCACCAAAAAAGGTAGGTGCGTTTTATAGTCTGGTGTGTCTTATACTCTGAAAAATATGGTACATCAACAAAGTATTTTTACAAAAATCTCTCTCTCCCTCTGTGTGTGTGTGTGTAAATACACATACACACACACACACACGAACTATCTGAAAAAGGCAGGTGGATGGGCCTATCACACGCGCAATGGCCAAATTGATCAAAGATGCATAAAGGCAAATATCTCTTCAATGGTAGTTTTTACACTCTGACGATTTGGCCAAATAACTCATTATTCACCAAACATTAAAATAAATACTGCTTTAAGATTATATCTGAACCAAGTAAATGTATCAATTTTATATTTTAGATCTGGATACAATTTAAATAATAAATACTGATATTTTTAAAAAGTTTCCAGAATGTTGCTAAATATGAAACTCACCTTTCATTATGGTTTACTTGCTTTTTAGATCCTTTCAAAAGTTCAAATATGTTATTCAAATCTGTAGGAGCATCTTCTAGAATCTGATTTTTATCTAATTGCCTGAAAATATTTTATTAGTAGATGATTAATATTTTCAAATTTTCTATCTATCTCTATGCATCTATCTCTATCCATCCATCCATCCATCCATCCATCCATCCATCCATCCACCCATCCACCCATCCATCTATCCATCCACCCATCCATCTTAGGGACTTCTATGCCTAAATGAAATTCATCTTGTCAAATAATCAGGAGCAGATCTCCATAAATTCTTGCTCCCACAGGAAATGAGAGGGGTTTGGGTCAGAAGATAGGTCTCCTAAGTAACAGTCCCAAGACTGAAATATGCGTATCACTCTGAAGATATACAATGACTTTGATTCTTAGTAAGGAAAGAAGGTGACCATTTTATTCTTATTTTTTATTATTGAATTATGAATGAGTTATATATATATGGAGTTTGCTTATGTTGAGATATGTCTCTACATTGCTCAGTCATTAGAGGATGGATTTTTTAAATAAAACATTAAAAATTCAGTTTAAGATATATGAGGGGTAAAAAAATAGGAGGAAAAAATGCCACCTATGCTGCCATGAGAACTTAAAACAGGATGTAATTCTAACAGAACAATAAATTCAATTTATGCATTTTCTTTTACTTATGATTTCCAAGATACCAGTCTACCTTTAAATATATAAATACCAAAGAATTACATGAGTAAAAGCTGGTACTTACCCTTTGATTGTTTGAATTTTATATATGATATTCAAACTAAGACAGCTTTCAAGTTTATCTTCTATATCTGAAACGTCCACTAGTTTGTTACGCACCTATAAACAGTTACAATAACTATGTCATCACAGTTTATAGAAAACAGGAAAACAATAAGAATTTCCGACATTGAAATTTAAATGTGAATCCCTGGTATTTTCATTATAAGCTCTATATCTCAATTTTTAAAACCAGATTTGAATGTTCATTATAGATTCTTAAAGTAGAAAACAATTACATTTCAATCTAAACACAAAAAATCTTCCTATGGATAAAATGGTTCCTTGAGTGAAACTATGTAGGTCACCAAACAATATAAACATGCACCATCAAACTATTTGTAACACATTATTTTCCTTTTCTTTTTTATCCATTTTTATTTTATTCAAAAACAGTTAAAATACAAAACACCAAAAGCTCCTCCTCAAGATGGCTGCTGAACAATGGGAATTTTTCCTTTTTCCTGCCAACGATATGCTGATTTTACTGCCCAAGCTAATTCTTTGGCAGTGCTGCTCCCTGAATATGAATAGGAGCACTTAGGAATGACCTAAGACGCCTTTTGGACAGCTGTGGACCCACCTGTGAAGTGGAATCTTGAAGATTCCAGTTCTCTTTGGGAGCGACCAGAAAGCCACTGGGCATTTATCTTTCTCTTGACAGCTTGTTTTCTCAAGCATGCATGGATTTTAACTTCACCTTTTGAATCTTTGGTTTTTATATTTAAAAGTTGACCAGTTGGCTGAACACTAATTTATTTTAACCCCCTGCTGGACTCTGTTTTTTCTTTTTCCTTTTGATTTATGTTGTTATTTTGAATAATTTTTACTTCTCTGTAAGGAACATGATATGCCCTTGGATAGTGAAAGTGCTTTTACTTGATTTGCATTTTATTGGACTACAAGGTTTTTGTATTTTAGCAATTGGCAAAAATTTTGGAGTTTATCTTTCTTAATCTTTCTTTTAATCTTGGATCAAAATGTACAGAAAATATCTTCCCTGCTTTTTGTCTTTTTACAGGAAAGGAGGCTGATACTCAAAAAATGACTGTTTGATGACATGCAAACTGAAAGCTTTTTTTAAAAAAAGTTTGATAAAATTATATAGGCTGTGGAAAACATTCAGAGGCAAGTGATTGTAAATAAATTAAACTCACAAAACGAATGTGATTTCAAAGTAGTAGATTCCTGGAAAATATGGACCCAGACTTAGAAATAACAGCACCGACTCTGTATATCACTCTGAAGTTCAAGCCTGCACTCTTATACAACAGCAGAAAACTATCTCAGTGGATAAGTGATAAATTGGTCTTTTCTAAGTGGTTTGAAGAAGATTGGGGAATGGATTATCACATTTAACTGGGGAACAATCATATAGACTTTCTTTGGGAAGATTGGCTTTGTAGATAGGA